>KV018484.1:40645-51259 GCA_001598015.1 Dorcoceras hygrometricum
GTGTGTGAGATTTACAGTGTAAGCACAACTCTCGAATGAATAAATCTCACACACTAGGGAAATGCTCTACAAAAGCTAATTTAGACTCAGCAGTCGACACTCGTAGTAAGCTCCTCTCTAATGGCGGTCGACTGCTTCGTCTCTGTTTTTCTTCCCTTTTTGTTCTTTTGAATCCTCACAAAATCATCATCATCTTCCTTCAAATCTTCTCCCTTAAATAGCCTCTGTTCAAATTCAATCCGTTGGACACAAATTCTTCCCGTTTGAAATATGTTCTGTAAAGTACCGACAGGGAGTTGTCCTTGTGTCCTTTCTTTTGCAGGCTTTTTGTCGACTTCAACACTTGAACTAGGCTCAGCAGTTGACATCCAGCTTTAGTATTTCTTCATAATATAATTCGTCAACTGCTTCGCTTGAACCTGATCAACGTCTGTTATAAGCTTTTGCCTTTCTTCAACAATTGTTAGCTTCTGTTGATCTTCTGCTGATTTATTGTTCTTCACGAATTCTGCTGATTGATTCATCTGCTGATTTTATCATGCACTGCTTCGCTACTGGTTGTATCTTCAACTACTGCGTCTGGTTTAATTCTTCTGTTTCTTCTCTTCAACTTTGGTTTTTCTTTGGCTATTCGCTGCGTCTGGTTTATTCTCTTCACAACGTCTGGTTGTCCAGCTGGTGGTATCGATACCATTTGAAAGTCTGTGCTTGCAGCTGGTACACCAGTCGTTGGTCTTGAAGTGCTTGCGACTGGATCACTAAAGCTTGCGTCTGGATTACCCAACGACTGGTTAGTTCAAACGCCGCCGTTTTAACTTATTCAAATGACATCGTTTGCTATACATCCACGACTGGTTAAATAACACTGTAGCTCTCGTCTGGATGAACAAACTACTGTAGCTCTTGTCTGGATGTACAAACTACTGTAGCTACCTGCTGGTTATTACCATCGCAAAATCCATCGACTGAACCTTAGCGCGAAGGAAAAATGCTGTCTTATCCATTTATCCAAACGACATCGTTTTGCTATCGCTAACTTCAAGTACCATCGACTGGTTGTACTGTAGCTCACTACTGATTTTGATGACATCACTGTTGACATCACTGCTGCTGATCCATTTTGTTGTCTGCTGATATTGCTGACATCATTTTTCTCCTTAGCGTTCCAGCTGGTTCATCTTACACTTGCGTCTGCCAGACTTCTACTGTTCACTTCTTTGCGCATCAGCTGGTCCAGCTTTTTCTTTAGCATACCAGCTGGTCTAGTTGCTCATATAATCACTCCAGCTGGTCTTAACTAATAACGGTATGCTGACTCAACTCTGAACGTCTCCATTGCTAAATCAACTTCCGCCTGAATGACAAAATACACCAGCTAACATCTGCACACTTAGTAGAGACATTAGAAACACAATAATAGGTTTTGTGTAATTCAAAATTCAATCTGGATCTGTTTACACAGATCCATCAGATGGATTCTGTCCTGCCATCTAGCTGGTTTGTGCTTAACCATCTTGCCAGCTTGTTCATCAATCTGATCTACTTCGAGCTGGTCTTGTTCGAGCTGGTTGCTTCTTCAAGCCGTTCAAAGATCTCTTCGTCTCCTCTTGTTTGCAACCGCTCTTGAGCAACTCTTCTAATTTTCTCTTGTCAGCTGATCTTCTTTCGAGCTGACCTTCATCATCTTCAGAGCTAAGGTCTTCTTTCACGATCTGACCCTGAAGATACTGTCCAGCTGGTTTGTCCTTAACCAGCTGGTTTTTTAGTCTGCTCCTGTATCTAAGCAAACACTGCTTTTGAGCTGTTACCCAAGCTGGTTTTCTTAGGTGAACCAACTTGAGTTGAAGAAGACTACTCGAGCACCCCACCAGCATATAGATTCTTTCTCGTCCAAGGTGGGCAACTCGAGATAGTCTCTCTTCTCGTTGAAGCAGCTCTCTTGTCCTGGCTGACCTTCCAGTTGGTCGTTCAGCGAGGTATATTGTACATCGCTTGTGATCGGATCTGAACTCGATCACTGTGCTTGTACCTGTCTTCGCACTCAATCACTGCTCTTGTATACTACACTTGATCTGCGATTGAGATATTCTGTACTTGAGCATTCTGCGCTTCAACTCTGCACTTCTTCTCTGCTCTTGATTCTGCGCTTGAACTGCTCTTCAGACTCTGCGCTTGATCTTCATGCTGCTCCATCATCCAGCTGATGAACCATCTTGATGTTCCCTGCACTTCTGGAAGTAAACTGCCGAACCAGTTTGGGCATCCCCTTACTGTTCCAACTTGATATCTTCGACCAGTCCAGATCAGGCGTCCCTTCACTGCCCTAGCTTGGATATCTTTACATCTACTCCAGTCTAAGCAAGCTGCGCATGTCAAGTAGAGCATTAGTACAATAGAAACAGATTTTATGTGAATCAAAACTTAGATTCTGATCTATAAACACAGATCCAACACACTCCGTGCAATCGCATCACGAAATCTATGTACAGCTTCATCATTTTCTTCAAAGAATACGTCATATTGTAGGGAATGAAGTGAGCTGACTTTGAAAGTATATCAACAACTATCCAAATGGCATCACACCCTCGGCTGAAACAAGGAAAATGGGTAACAAAATCCATCGCTACATGCTCCCAATTCCATTGGGGCACCTCTAAACTCTGAAATATACCACCAGTCTCATCCTTTCTGCTTTAACTTGCTGACAGTTCAAACAACGAGCAACAAAATCAGCAACATCACTCTTCAAACCTGTCCAACAGAAGTGCGGCTTCAAGGCATGGTACATTGTTAGGAGTGAATTGTGTATGAGATTACAGTGTATATTCAATCTCTCAAAGATAAATCTCACACACTGGGAAGTGTTCCTGGTCCGAGATGGTCATCTGCTGTCTTCCCATTGTTGTGCGTTTTTGTATTTGCACAACACTCTCTCTCTGTTATGGCGCATACTTCTTCTGTTTCATTGCACCTGGTATATAAAGCATCTTCCTTCGATTTGTCCGTTGGACACAAAGTTGTAGCCTTTCTGAAAAGTCTTATGACGTATTTGTACTTTGTGTCCTTTGGCTTTTAATGCGTTGCAGGATTTATTTGACTTGAGCTCTTTTCATTGGTAATTCTGCAGCCTTTGCTAGCTTCGAGCTCTGTTTGCTTGTACATGATGTGGACAAGACATAACAAATCAGTTTGAACCAATTAATTTGGTCTTCCTATCTTTAAGTTCAAACTGATTTGTTTGTCTGAGTTGGTTTTGTCCAGATCTGGTTCTCCAGCTGGTATCTTCTTCAAGATGGTTGCTCTTCATCTTTAATATTTTCTAGAGAAACTTCTGCATCTGCGCCTCTTTTTTTCTACAGCTGAGCATGTTCTGTTCTTTCTTGATTTTGAGCTGCTTTGAGGCTCCCATTCCCAGTTGGTTGATATATCTGTGAGATCAAGCTTCTCACAGATATCATACGGCCTGCTGGTTTGTCTGCTCCCGGCTGGTCTTCTTATGTATAAGCTGGTATGTCCTTAACCAGCTGGGCTCTATTCATTTCGTCGAGAGCCCAAGTGTTACTTGCTTGTCCACTCAATCAATTCAGACACCTCATCTAAACCATCAGCAAGCACACTGTCAATCAGTTCTGATTCAGTCTTCCCAATGACTGAGATTCCTATGATGAACTGATTATAGATGTGCTCAATGATCAAGCGTGCACTTGATCACTGCTCATGTATACGGCTTCGCACTCAATTACTGCTCTTGTACGCTGCAGTTGATCTGCGCTTGAGCCGTTCTGCACTTCGTCTCTCTGCACTTAAACTCTGCTCTTCATACTCTGCGCTTGATCTTCGTGCTTGTCAGGCCCCGTGCTAATTAATAACAATTAACACACAATAAGCGCATAATTACGGAAGCTTAAAATCAGGGCTTAAAAATTTTTCGAAACACAAAGGCCTGAACTTAAAATCATACGTTCAAAATATTCTGTCAGGCCCCGTGCTAATTACCAATAATTAACACATAATAAGCGCATAATTACGGAAGCTTAAAATCAGGGCTTAAAAATTTTTCGAAACACAAAGGCCTGAACTTAAAATCATACGTTCAAAATATTCTGTCAGGCCCCGTGCTAATTACCAATAATTAACACATAATAAGCGCATAATTACGGAAGCTTAAAATCAGGGCTTAAAAATTTTTCGAAACACAAAGGCCTGAACTTAAAATCATACGTTCAAAATATTCTGTCAGGCCCCGTGCTAATTACCAATAATTAACACATAATAAGCGCATAATTACGGAAGCTTAAAATCAGGGCTTAAAAATTTTTCGAAACACAAAGGCCTGAACTTAAAATCATACGTTCAAAATATTCTGTCAGGCCCCGTGCTAATTACCAATAATTAACACATAATAAGCGCATAATTACGGAAGCTTAAAATCAGGGCTTAAAAATTTTTCGAAACACAAAGGCCTGAACTTAAAATCATACGTTCAAAATATTCTGTCAGGCCCCGTGCTAATTACCAATAATTAACACATAATAAGCGCATAATTACGGAAGCTTAAAATCAGGGCTTAAAAATTTTTCGAAACACAAAGGCCTGAACTTAAAATCATACGTTCAAAATATTCTGTCAGGCCCCGTGCTAATTACCAATAATTAACACATAATAAGCGCATAATTACGGAAGCTTAAAATCAGGGCTTAAAAATTTTTCGAAACACAAAGGCCTGAACTTAAAATCATACGTTCAAAATATTCTGTCAGGCCCCGTGCTAATTACCAATAATTAACACATAATAAGCGCATAATTACGGAAGCTTAAAATCAGGGCTTAAAAATTTTTCGAAACACAAAGGCCTGAACTTAAAATCATACGTTCAAAATATTCTGTCAGGCCCCGTGCTAATTACCAATAATTAACACATAATAAGCGCATAATTACGGAAGCTTAAAATCAGGGCTTAAAAATTTTTCGAAACACAAAGGCCTGAACTTAAAATCATACGTTCAAAATATTCTGTCAGGCCCCGTGCTAATTACCAATAATTAACACATAATAAGCGCATAATTACGGAAGCTTAAAATCAGGGCTTAAAAATTTTTCGAAACACAAAGGCCTGAACTTAAAATCATACGTTCAAAATATTCTGTCAGGCCCCGTGCTAATTACCAATAATTAACACATAATAAGCGCATAATTACGGAAGCTTAAAATCAGGGCTTAAAAATTTTTCGAAACACAAAGGCCTGAACTTAAAATCATACGTTCAAAATATTCTGTCAGGCCCCGTGCTAATTACCAATAATTAACACATAATAAGCGCATAATTACGGAAGCTTAAAATCAGGGCTTAAAAATTTTTCGAAACACAAAGGCCTGAACTTAAAATCATACGTTCAAAATATTCTGTCAGGCCCCGTGCTAATTACCAATAATTAACACATAATAAGCGCATAATTACGGAAGCTTAAAATCAGGGCTTAAAAATTTTTCGAAACACAAAGGCCTGAACTTAAACTACTCTAACAAAGACTGCACACACTTCTTTAACGTCTCAGTGCGAAAGACACTAGACTTGTTTAACGTCTCTGTTCAAAGACTACAATGGAAGTCGTTTAATTCGATTCACTCAACTATTCTGTTTAAGCTCACTGCTCATATGTGAGTGAATCTGTGTGTGAGAAATATACAGTGTAAGCTCTCTCTCTATGAATTCTCACACCCTGGAAAGTGCTCCTAGATCGAGCTGGTTGTTCATTGTCTTTCCAGGTTCAGTGTTGTGTATTTTTCTGATTTCTTCATTTTGGCTTGCACAACACTGTTACGACTTCATTCTTCCCAGCGCTTCTTCAAATCGCTGCATGTGCTCTGTTTTATAGCCTTGCATGCAAAATTTGTCCGTTGGACACAAAGTAGTAGACGTTGAAAGGTCTTCTGACACTGTTGTACTTTGTGTCCTTTGTCAATAAATATGTTGCAAGCTTTTCTTCCCTTTAATCACGTGAGCACTGTTCTGAGAAGACAATACAAGCAAGTTGATTTGAATACTAAACATTGTTTGTCGTTTAGCGTTGTATTCAAATCTCCTTGCTCATAGATTTGATGGTGTTAGGACCGAAAAATAACTTAACAGCGCTGCTATTGTTCATTAAAAATTTTGCTCTGCTATAATGAGGTGCAATACCTCTGGTTCTTGAACATTAAAACAGAGCACCGGAGACAGATCTGGTATGAAGTAAAATCATGCGGAAAACACCAGAACTGAATCCTAAATTTTAAGACAACACAAACAGTGAGAAATGCTACATACACTTCTTTAACGTCTCAGTGCGAAAGAGAACAATGATTGTTTGTGATTGTGACTCACTCACTAATCTATACAACTCATTTTCTCGAAACTGTGAGTGAATAGTGTATGAGAAATTACAGTATAGGATCTCTCTCAAATGTATTCTCACACACTGGGAAGTGCTTCTTCGAAGCTAATTACTCATTGTCTTCCCTGGTTTATGCCTTACTGCACTGTTTTCCTCTGTCGTTGTATATATCTTCTGCTTGCTGCTTGCTACTGATATATGTAGCCTCTATGCATATATATCCATTGGACACAAAGATGTAGCCATTGAAAAGGCTTCTGAAAAGTGCTGAAATAGATGTACCCTGCGTCCTTTTGTCGTTTAATGCGTTTGCAGGCTTTGTTGACTTTAAACTCTTTTTCATTAAATGCTCCGCATCCTTTGCTTAAATTAAACTCTGCTTGATGTAGAAGCTGCAGCAGATCAGTTTGAACTTGATTAAACTGTTCCTCATATATACTCAAGTTCAAACTGCTTTGTTCTTAATGGACTGGTCTCTAAGCTGTTCGCTGTTCTCTGAGCTGGTTGCTGAACTCTCGGCTGGTCACTCAACTAATCTCACCCAGCTGGTCTCTACCAGCTGGTTGCTGAGCTGATTTTTCCTAGCTGGTTGCTCAGCTTATCCTGATTAACACTGCTCTTCTAATATGTCTGAGCTGATCACTGTACATCATCTTCTTCTCCATTGAACTGCTCCACGCTGCACTTGCTCTGCGCTTGAACCATTCTGCATTTCATTGCATTCCTGTGCGGTTGATCACTGCACTTCATCTGCTGCTCTGGATCTGCTCTTTTATCAAGCTGGTGAAACAGCTTGTCGTTCCCTCCAATCCGGATCTCTTTTGCTGTACCAGCTCGGGCGTCCCTTAATCTTCCAGCATAGATATCTTCTACCGAACCAGCTTAGGCGTCCCCTCACTGTTCCATTCTGGATATCTTCTAGATCCTCTAGTCTAGCACTGCACATGGAATCTAATATCATTAGTGAGATATAAGCAGGTTTTGTGTTAATCAAAATTCAGTTTCTGATCTGTAGAAACATATCCAACACTATGTTGTTTGTGCACGATACCAAAGTTATATTTATATTTTTTTTGGGCATAAATTATTTTTTAAAGTTTTATTAGTAGCGGTAAAATATTCAAAAATATTGAAAAAAGTTTAGAATTGAATTTTAATATATAAATATTTTTATAATTAAAAATATTAAAAGAGGCTATTTTAGAACTTAAATATGGTTTCATCAGTAGTTATATAATGAGGTACGATTTTGTAATCAAAAGAATTATCCAAATATGAGAAAATTTAGTTAACATAGAGATCCAACTTTAATTAAATATAAATATATTTGGTAACTTTGCTATGGTGGTAAAGTTTTCTGTAATACACAAAAAACCTTATAACCATCGGACTTTGTACTTTGTTTTTACATTTTAATTTATGCCCTATTATATCCAAAAATTCTAAAAATTTCATTTAATAATTAAACAAATACTTTAACATCTGTTATATTATGCACCAATCACATCGTATGTGCCATGATCGCTGGTTATCAGTTAAATTAAATCTCATAGAGAAATGTTGGCAAGATCTTTTCCAAAATTCAATAATATTTCTCAGATCTTTTTTAGAAGGAAATATGGCATAAAATTGATTAAATTTCCTCATCTCTAATTTAATTTCGCATCCTAAATCGGATCACTTGTTAGAACAAAATCTTAAGTCATGGAGTTGCAATAACCCCGATTCTTGAAAATTTGAGCACCGATAGATTATTTCGAGTTTTATTTTCATACCAAGAGAAAAATATTGAAATAATTCTCTAAACCCATTTATGCACTTTAAAACATTTGAAAGATATGCAAGTGGAGTTTAAAAACAGTTTGGTTGAAACATTTTGTCAAACACCTAAAATGCTTCAACAATGCATGAAAAACATGAATGAATGTAATAAGTAAAACACACAATTTGTTTATGAAAGTTTGAAGGTAACACCTTCTATATCTCTCATTCTTCCATGTACAAACCCACTTCAATTTAGAACTTACTCATTGCCAAAATTGAAACTCCTAAACTTCACAAGTTTATTGTTTTTGTGTAAAGACCCTCACTCCATCTAAACAATGAAACTTAGCTTTCGTATATATGTGTGAATGAGTGTGTGTGATGATTAAATCTTTTACAGTGCATACTCTCAAATGTATCCTCACACATTGAGAATTACTCTCGTATGCTGATTTCTTCATGAATAATTCCCTCGTTTTGTTTTGTTCTCTTCTATCTTCTATCTCTTGTGTCTTCTTTGTAATATCCCAAGTATTGTATTTATAGCTTCTAGATCTAATATGAACGCTAGGAACAAAGAAATAGCCGTTGGAAAGGCTTCTGAATACTTTTGGTCAATTCTGAAAATTCAATCTCATCGGGTAGATCGTGCTGGTTCGACCTTGCATGACCTTGCTGATCTGAATAGCTGTGATCTGATAGGAGCTGCTGCTATCTGATCTGTTCTGCTGCGATCTGAGCTGTTATGTGATCTGAGTAGTTCTGTTGCGATCTAAGCTGTTATCTGCTGTGCTGATCTGTATTCATCTTAGCATGCACACTCAAGTAAACTTATAGAAACATAAGAGCATGTTTGTGTTCATTAAAATCAAGATCTGATCTGTTTCCAGATCCAAAAATCTCCCTTTTTTTATCAAGACAAAACTTGGATAAAGAGAACTCAAATTGAAATAGTTTCAAAATAATTCTTCCCCTTGTTGTGGGAATAAAAATGGTTAATAAATCTTGCCCCCCCAAAAAATTATTTAAAATAAAACTCCCCCTGAAACAGAAAAGAAATTTTCTTTTTTCGAAAAGAAAATATTGTAGGGATGTCAGTTTAGAGAAAACAGAATGCATGAGATTAGTTTTCAAAAATGATCACATGCTACTTATTTTCTTAAACATTTTGTATCACATATTAGAATTTTCAAGGAAAATAGTTTTAGAAATAACTGACAAAGCACAAGAAAAAATTTCAAAACTGAACAAGTGCTATTAATTTTTCCCATTTACAATGATTAAGAGATAAATGACCATCGAATTCACAGAACCTATATTTCATTTTTTTCTACTTTTGTCTTATGTCAACTAGTTGTAATAGATAATGATCTCACAGAAAATTTTATTGTGATCTCAAACAGTAAGCCTAAACCCGAAAGATTATGATCTCACAATGATCTTTTCACACTATCTGTAAAAACCAATTAGTACATACAAAGCAGTAAATTGGCATACACATATACCCCTTCTCGACTTATCTGTGCCAGCTCGACAGAAGATATATCACTGTAATTCAAAAATCATTATTCCCCCTATCTTCATAATATGAATATGAAAAATTTTAGAAACCCTAGAATCTTTGTAGCACATAGTTACGGATTGAAGTTTCAAAAGAGGATAATTTAAAATATGCAATGAAAGAACATGACCAATATAAAAGAACATGAGTCAAGAAAAATAACGTCAAAAAAAATAGCAAATCAAACTCATATGTTCAAATAAACACAAAATCAAGATTGGTTTGCCAATTCAATGTTCATAAACATTTAAGCGTCCCTTATTAGTCATTGAGAACACATAATATAGGTACGGAAATCCTACTCATTCTAGCATTAGAACATACAAATTTGGCAAACATACTCAAGTACCATAATATATAAAATGGAGCGAATGTACCGAGCCGTTATCTTGATAAAATGTGAGTGAAAATTTGAGTTCATTGGTCTTTTCATGAAGCATACAACATCCTTGAGATCCATGACAAGAACATCAACTTTGTCCAAAACTTTCATTGTAGAGGCAACACACTGGTCCGGATTTGAACTAATAAATTGTGTTTCCTCATGAATCATCAGGCTTCAAATCTTATACCTCTGCGGCCTCTACAAGTCTAATTTCAATGCAAAAAGCAATTTATCATTTGAACTCTCGAGCTGGAAGTTATGCCATTTCTCCCAAAGTTGCTGTAAGCTGCCAGAAAACATAACTTCCATATATATATATATATATGTTAGTTATATCAATAACAACTGGATTACCTGCGGGATCTTGTTGAACGTTGTTGTGCATTGTGACCACTGCTGGTTGTTCCCCGTCAGCTGATTCTCTTTGTGCCACGTCATCATCTGAATCTTCAAGACATGTTGATTCCAGACGTGAACACAAATCGTGAAGGCTCGCAGCTGAATCTGACTTGAAGCTGGTTTCATCAAAC
>KV018485.1:0-11829 GCA_001598015.1 Dorcoceras hygrometricum
GGATTTTGGGGCGCTACAGATATACACCTCTGTCATGTTTATCTTAACATTTTCAAGATCCTATCAAAGGCATAAATCAATCTCGAAACCAATTTTGGACTCGTGTCAAGGAAAGCTACAATATTTCCAGGACGTCCGACATGACTGAAGTACATAATAAAATATTAGTGCAATCATGTATGCGGGTAATATTGACGGCAATTAGTAAACTACAAACATGCATCCAACAAGTTGAATAACTCAATCCTAGTCATGCCTCTGAAATGGATATTGTGAGTTTTATTAAATGGAATATGTTAACTTTTTATCATTACTTTAATTATTTACATTTACTTTAACACCATTATACAGATGATCCGTGTGAATGATTTAATGAAACAAGATGATAATTTCAAGAAAGGATTCAAGTTTGATCATGTATGGTCAATTATGAAAGATATGGAGAAGTTTACAGCTTCCTCAAACCCGTCAAGGAATTCAATTCAAAGAAGTGTTGAACTTTTCGATTCACCATAATCAGACACACAAGAAACAGATTCTCCCAAATCAACCGTCTTCAGGCTTATCTCAATTTGAACTTAATCTCAGTGATGAAAAAATGGTGGTAGTTCATCGCAGAGACCACTTGGAGTGATGAAAGAAAAGCTAAAAAAGAAGAAAGATTAATTTTTTTCACAGACATTTGAAAATGAGAGCATGACGAGAAAAAATTATTGAATGATATTACATGGAACTGTTTGTCGTGAACAAATCAATCAAATGCAAATGCAACACATGCAACAAACTCAATAAAAATTGGAACAAAGTGAAACAAAATTAGAAAAAAATCGACTACTATTGGAACTAACGAGGTTTCAAGAACAGTTAAGAATTCTGAATGACAAGGATGAAAGGAAACGTACACGTGAAAATTCCAACTATGGAAAATACTTCGGAGATTTTGGAGGGTCTGGATCCGACTTACCGAAGTTTTAATCTTTATGTGTTTACTTTATGTTGTTCCGTGTTGTAATATTTGATAATTTATTTTTGATAATCATGTTTAATTTTATGTATCGATGTCTGTTATTCTGCAAATTTTAATGCTTGACAGTTGTTATTTTATTTTATGTTGAATTGTAATGTTATTTTCAACAATAAAGTGTTTTTCAATACTTCGGTTTCTATTTTATGTGTTGCTATTTTTTTGTATATTAATATTTATAAATACATAAACTTACACAATTTAAAATAAAAAAAATCAAAAAAATTCAAACAAAAAATAAGAAACAATGAAAAATAGAAAACATAAAAAGGAAAGAAAAGAAAACCAAAAAAGAATTAAAAACTCTCCACGCTATTGCTACAGTTGCACCAATTTTGGTGCAACACTGTACATCTTCTCCAACATAGCGTTGGAGTTGATGCTGCATTGGTGGAGAAAATTCAACATCAATTTAACGTTTCATGCTAAAACAGGGCACCACCGGAGAAGCCCTAAATAACCTATAATAAGGTCAGGGTAAATTAGTTGGTAAAATTGTCAAGAGAAAGTATTAACTGAAAAGGAATTCAAATAAATAAAATAAAAAAGGAAAGATGGATCCAATCAAGATTTGACAACATGATCTCAAAAGATCAGTGATGTTCAAACGACTCCAAATTCACCACCCAATAAGTACACAAAGATGATTACTTAATTTACACATCAAATTTCAAAGAGACTTTCATAAATCCTTTGCTTTTTATCTCTATACTGCGGCTGCTTCTTTGTAGCAAGTTTTGAAATCCGAGTTACCGAAACTGAGTGGTGTTTGGCCGGGAGATGACATTGTGGGAGGCCATAGTTGGGCATTTTTCACCTTGGAAATGTTCGAAAGAACGCTCAACGGAGTCACTTTTCCGGCGACTGTCACCTTCTTTGCTGCAAAATCTATGTTAAAAGATGTAACTCCTGCATACAAGTAATCAAAGGATCAAGAAAACAAGTGGTCATTTAATTTGAAGATAGACTTGTTGCATCCACATGTAATAAATTTGTCGCGGCCTAATTTACATTTTGTTAACAATACAACAATCCAAACACCTTGGTACTATTTTTCCATACGGATTATGGGATAGGGATAAAAGATTGAAATACACTAACCTTCCATCCTTGAGATATGTTTTCTCATTTTCCTTTCACATCCTCTACAATGCAACGACACATTCAAAACAACAACCTGGTCTACGGGGCAAGACAAAGATGGCAGCGGATTCACGTCACAAAGTTCAGCTCTTTTGGCAGCCTCAGACTTTGAAGTTTCACCAGTAAACTGGTGCAGATTCAGGTCGAAACCAGATAAAGAGTCGAACCGAACCTTATCGTCACTCAGCAAGTATCTAGTAGAACTTGGAGGGGTGATAAAATCTCTTGTATTGATATGGCTCCGCCTCTCTCTTAGAATACCACCGCTAGAGTTTGCATCGTATATAGTAGTGATATCGGCACATTTCATCTTGATCTTGGCTTGATCGCCATTTTCGATTACAGGGCTTTTCGTATTCTTTATCTTGAGTTGATTCTTGGGAGTTTTTGGGATTATAGTTTGCTGTGAAGTACTAAAAGGAGGGGTTGGTCGAGCATTTCTTCTCGAATCTCTGATTATGGGATTGTATCGGTCTATAGCTGGGCTGCTACCGGCCCGAGTGTCGGAGGAGAAAAAAGAAGAAGAGCCTTCTTCCATGGTGGGGAAACATATGTGTGTTGCAGGTTGTGATCGAGAGAATATATGGATACTTTTCATGTTTGGAAAGTGTAAATGAATGGCTTAGAGAATCAAAATTGTGGGTGCAAAAAGATAAAGAAAAGGAACTCTTTCTGTTTAAGATTCAAGTGATAAACTGGCTTGAAGATGCAGCATTGAGGGAAGTAGAGAAAATGGACAAGTAATGCTGCTGTACTTTATTTTACACTCTTAAGATTATATTCATCGTTACAAATTGTTAATTAGAGTTTAGAAGATGCTGTTGCTCGACCTGTTGTCGAAGCTGACGAATAGCGATTGTCCACGTAGCCAAATCTTGTTAATATTAAACATAAGATAAAACTTATGTGTTCCTCGGAACTAATCCTCTTTTATAAAGTAAAGATTTGAGCCACAGAATAGACTACAAGCAAACTTATTTCTGCAATCCCAGAATGAGAATCATTGGAACAACATACTTTGATGCCTTTGGAACATATTCTTCTTGAATTTGAGATGAAATGGAATTATTCTATCTCGTGGTTGAACTTGAACGGTACAAACACCCTTTTCGTTCATGATCTTTTTTAAGGGGCAGATTGTGGGGTTCAAATAAACCAATAGAATTAGATGCCTTTTGCCTCACTTTTTACTCTTGCTTTCTTCTCTTTCCTTTTGCTTTTACATTGCTTCGAGTTTGGTGTCCATGAATAAATAAATGGAGCTAGTTTATGAGTTTTTTCGAGTTGGTCTCACTAATATTTGAATTTGAGTTCCACATTCCCACCTTTGCCCGACTAGTTACGGAAAGACAACATTTGCCTAAGATTCCCGTGGTTCTGTCTCCTTTCACTATACACTTTGGAAGCCTTCATCTCTTCTCTATTACTACTAGTTTGGGAGAATAGAGGCAAATTTTAGGTCACCCATCACATGATTTCCCCTTTACACTACTTTCTTTGTTTTCTCATATAGCAGAATGCATAAATTGAATAAATAGATTCGAGAACATTAATGTAATTGCCGATAGAAAATTCAGTCGAAGGGAAGCCAATATTACAAACACTCATCAAGTTTTGATAAAAAAATATATAGTAAGTGGTAATGATGCTTACTTCTTGCTATTCCAATTGTCATAGTAAAAAAAAATGAAGATATAAATGCATTACTGTAGAAACGAGTAACAAACACAATATTCTCACACTACAACTTTCTGCTGCATTCCTATTTGTTTCCCTTTCCTTCATCTTCATTCAAGATACGGTTTTGAAAATCAGAAACCATTTGAGGCAACCCCTCTCGCAAGGAAATCTTCGGCTCCCAATTGAGCACTTCTTTTGCTTTACTAATGTCGGGCTTCCTTTTATGTGGGTCATCAGCGGTGTTCGGTCTGAATTCTATCGTTGCACCTGGATCGATGGTTTCTTTGACAACCTGATGGGAGCACAGCAATGTAATCTTGCATTCTCAACGTATCATCAGCAATCAAATCACAATATTATGGAAAAAGCAATCAGATTTGATATTAACAAGATTTTGATGAATATTTGACTTTTAAGATTTTTTTTGATTTCCAACACATATAAGTAATGTTTCCCACTGAGAGAAAAGAATAGTCTAGCACAAACCTCAGCGAGCTCTAACATCGTGAATTCTCCAGGGTTACCTAAGTTGAAAGGGCCAACATGATCACCTTCCATCAATGCCACCAATCCATCAACCTAACATTGAGAAGTGGGATGGTTAAGTGTACATCATTCTATTGACACAGAATTTGACATCTCACATTGAGATACTTGTGCAACTTGGCAAAGTATGAATATTTTCATATTACTTAAAGGCATTTCACATTGACTAAACTTCCCATTAGAACAAGACAATATCACCTACCAAATCGGAGACATACTGGAAACTTCGTGTTTGCTTCCCATCTCCGTATACGGTCATAGGTTGTTTGCGTATGGCCTGCAAAACACAGCTGTAGTAGTTAGAATATGTAGTCTTGATGCATTTCTAGAAAAATCGATGAGAACGATATGATGGAAGACAAACCTGTGAGACAAAGTTGCTGACAACACGCCCGTCATCTAGACACATGCGAGGTCCATATGTATTAAAAATACGAGCAATGCGTACCTGTAAAGATAGAGAAACGTGATTATGGTCTATACATATTATAGTGTTCTCTTAAAAAAATGAAAGTATCATCTCTGAACTTCAATAGAACATTTTCATCAAGCTGACAAATCAATCAGATAGTGATCTGCAAAAACTAGATAAGATTGGTGTTCCTTTATCAGGAGCCTTATTCCTTGGTCCTCTCTCACGAGAGGTTTTGATATAATCCCATCTAATGTACTTAAAGCTTCTATGTTAATGCTGATTGGTCCAAACCCGCATAAGAGTTTGTGCCGAAACCGCTTTGTAGATAGAGATTATTTGCCAAGATTTAACAAAAAAAAAAGAAAGAAAGAAAGAAAATGTCAATCTTTGACAAACCATCCTCATTCTACATGATTAAGAAACAATGTTTCATTTTTATGTCAAGCACATCACAATAGGATAGTTTTGGTGGCCACACAATGCTTCATTTTTTACATCATGTCACATACTGTAAGCATATGATATGGAGCACTAATTCTAATAGAACTTTACTACCAATGTGCATGCATGAACTTTCATGTTTCAACAGAAACAAAACAACGGGTATCTCGTATGCAACTTGACACATCAAGCTGAAAAGGTTCGATCATCCAAATTATCCTCATGCAATAGTTGGTCATGTGAGATGCATAGATAGTAAGTTAACTACAGAACAGAAGGTATCATTGGGAAAACATATGACTAGGAAGAAAACAAATGGAAAAGCGGCAAGAAAATGAAATCCTCTCATCTACAACAGTATTGGATGATATTATAACTAAATTGAGTGCTAATTCATCACATCTTTGTCCTAGTTGAAATACAATGACATTAACATCATTTTCCCGGAGAAAGATGGATAAACATTCAAATGTTAGTTGCAAGATAACTAAAAAAGTTTCAAATTATCTGCATATTGATAGCAGATTGATGATCATAAAGCTTCAAATTCAACAAGTGGCGGTGAGATATTACCTCTACTCCAGCACCACGATGATAATCCATGGTTAAAGTCTCAGCGGTTCGTTTACCTTCATCATAGCAACTCCGCTCACCTGATCAATCAAGCATCATTCAACCTTTAAATTCACAACAATAACAGCACCGCTGACTAGAAACAAAAACACGGCTTAGTAAAGAGCACCACTACTCACCAATAGGGTTCACATGCCCCCAATATGTTTCCTTCTGTGGATGCTCGAGAGGATCACCATATACCTCGCTTGTACTAGTGAGAAGAAATCTTGCACCAATCCTCTTTGCAAGGCCCAACATATTCAATGTACCCATTACATTAGTCTTGTAACCACAAGTTAAGGATATCAAAATGATTCCGAATACTAAATCAATTCGATTGCTAAAAAGGTCAGTTGCAAATTCCGAACATGACTAAAAAAGAAAAAAACATAAGCAATGTTAATTAACCATGATATCATATTAACCATGCCACTTGATCTAATTTAAAGAACATCAAAACTATCTTGTGAAGGGTACGATGCGTAAAGAATTAACAAGCGAAAATCACACAGCAACACGGATTAACACACATGCACACGTAATCTCATAATCTACTTTATAACCATAAACCTCCAATCCCACATTCGCAAGCGAAATCACGCAAATATTTCACACCACCACATCCCACAAAAACTAAAAACTAAACACACTCCTTGAAACAACAATTTCGACTAGGATATGATGGTCTTGACTGGATTGTACTTATAATGCACCGGCGATGCAGGACAAGCTAAATGGTAGATCTGATCCACCTCCAGCAGAATCGGCTCCACGACATCGTGCCGAATCAATTCGAACCTTGGATTCCCAAGCAAATGTACCACATTATCCTTTCTCCCTGTGAAAAAGTTATCAATCACAATCACATCATCCCCTCTGGCGATCAACTTATCCACCAAATGACTTCCTACGAACCCCGCCCCGCCCGTCACAACAACCCTCTTCCTCTTCCTCCCAATGCCGACCGGAACTCTCCCCACCCCATTAATATACGGGCTACGACCCACCAAATCCCCATATTTCCGACCCGCATCACCGCGATTATTATAACTAACGATTGAATCACGAATTCCGGCAGAGATTCCATGCCGAGGATCAACGGACGAGGAGCTGTCGGAGGACAGGCGGGAGAGGGAGGGCTGGATGACGAAAAAAGTGGAAGCGATCAAAATGCCAACGAGAATGAAGAGAAGGCGCTGCTCCCTGAGGAGGTAACTGATGGATCTCTGGATGGAACGCGAGTGCTTCAGGGATTTTGGGGAGTATGCTGGGGTCTGAGATATCTGCATTTCTTCGTCTCTCCGGTAGCTCGATTGCTTGTGCAATTGCTTCATTGCTTGGCGCTCGTTTGCCCAGTAAACTTACTGATTCAAGAAATGCAAATGGAGAGTAATTTCAACAAACACTTGGTGGGCTATCGCATTCGTATCAGATATTAATATCAGGTGGAGAAGCTGCAGTGCCACTGTACAGAAAACACTGTGAATCTCGATTCAGATTTGTCTGTTAACTTGTTCGGTCGATGGGTGCTTGATTCTTACGTTTCATTTATATCAATTATTATATTATATTATATTATCAATAAATTATGAAAAACTCCTCAAACCAAAACTAAAATTTGTGCTCAGTCCCTAGGTCAGAATTTTAATATTTTCAGTCTCTTACATAACCCAAAAATTCGTTTCAACTCCATAGTGATTGTAATTTACTATATTACCCCAATATCTTCCATTTCCAGCTCGCTCCCCCCATCAGCTAGCAGCCCTCCTCATTTCCATTTTCTCACCACAAGTAGTGCCCTCCCCATCTCCATTTCCTCACCACCGCCACCACCATCGCCATCGATATAACGTCGAAGTTGAAGCCCCAACCAGCCGAAGCCGATCGATCGACCAAAACCGTTGGCAAGAGGTCGAACCGCGGAATCCAATTGGGCGACAAAATCCACTGGCAAAGAGATTGAGGCAATCGACAGTTGAGCTAAAAAACAGTAAGATTATTCCTCTTGTTTTGTAATTTTTCTTCAATTTTTTCCTTCCTTGTTTTTGTTTGAAACCGTAACATGTTTGCAAGTGATCTTGGCCTTAAAATTCTTAGGATCGAACATCATTTGTTAGTTTTGATTTTTTTTTTGATGAATGGTTGGTTAATACTGAGAAGAAGCCCATTGTTATAGAATGGAATACGGAGTGTGTTGGAGCGAAAATGATATTTAAATACAGTTCGGGAGTTCAGAAGAGGGGGGTTGAATGAGCTCCTTCACAATTTTCGTGAAAACTTGTTTCAAAAATATTTTGAAAACTTTCGGCTGCCTCTAAGCTGTTTTACCAGCTTTGGAGGATCTTGGTGTGCTGCTGTTATTTCGGGTAACAAGTAAAATGTGCGGAAAGTGTCAGGCCCGGTGCACAACACAGAGTTAACCACGCAAAATACAATTGCGAAAGCATTTAAAATAGTGACTAAAATTTTTCTCTTTGGCCTGACCTAGAAAATCATACTTTAAATTACAAAGATATTCAAAATATTGGTTTTACAACAACAGAAAACCAACAACAACAGATACAATAACAAATACAAGCATATAGTGACTCCCTAACAGGGTACATCTCAAATCAACAATAGAACATTACATCCTTCCGGGGTATCCCCCGAAGGCTGCTCTACTGCCTAATATAAATAATATACATAACTGGGACACTCAATCCACCTCCCGGGGCACCTCCAGCTGGGCCATCTCCACGACCAGCTGAGAAACCTGGAAAACCTGGACAACACACAGGCAAACAAAACAATCCAGCCCCGGAGGGACATGTGGTCAAACCCCAGTACGGAGAGCAACATAAAACCGCAACTAGATAGAGCAGGATATAAATGCGATGCTATGCATGAGATCAGGGAGATCAGAGGATCCAAAAGACTGTACAAAGCTGAAAGACAAAGGTGGGAGTGGTCACCGAATGTGTGAGAGAATAGGAGTTACCCAGGCGCTCGACCACACATGGTACCAACCACAAACAGATTACAAGGATGGCCGCAACTCATGTGAGAGAAATGGGAGCTGCCCATGCGCTCAATCACACGAAATACCAGCACAAGCTAGAACAGAAAGTCCACAACGCATGAGAGAGAATGGGAGCTACCCAGGCGCTTAATCACACGCACCCTGTCAACAAGGATTAGCTCAACAGCAAAGAACGACAGTTCACAAGTTCTCACAGCGGGCTTCTCACATGGAATCCCAAAGAACGGAGCGTACAACATGATATGCGTGTATACACAATAACAGCTTACCAAATAACATACGTAAAACAGATGTAAGCAACAGCACAGGAATAACAGCATACACACTGCTCAACATAACAGCACACGCTCATTTATACACAAGCCCATCACCAAGCTGTAAGTATAAGCTCACATCCGTACCTTCAGTTCTGAGCTACAATTACCACAATTCGAGGTCCCGAGCACTCAGATCTGAACCCTGATAAACCAAGCAACAACAACCAGCTCAAGGACGCAAGGTACAAACTCTAACTGGGAGCTACGAGCTCAACCAGCTCTGTCCTATCCTTCGAGCACAACAGATAGCTCTAAACGAAGCGCAAGGTAGAATCTAACACTTACCCAAAGCGTTACCTGAATAGAAGAACAAATCTGCTCGAAATGCTAACAGACTACACAAGGTAGCTTCCTTCGCGATCCTCTTCGAGCTAATCACAACCTCCAAAAGTACAGAACGAAGCGTCTAAGCAAGAGGAATCCAGCGCTACCACCCTTGCTCCAATCTGAGTCTTCTACCGCCGACAATCGGAGAAGATAAGGTTCGGTAAACAGTAACTAGGGTATCGCGACAGAGTTGTTGGGGATCCGGATCCGCCCCCCGGCGATGCAGCGGAAGAACAGTAAATATACAGCCGAGAGACGATCAATACGAAAAATTCAAAACAAACTACGACATTCATAGGATGTTTAGGCGATTACCTTGCTGGCACTTGTGCCTGGCTCCAACCGTAGTTACAATAACGTCGGCTCTTCTCGGTAGATTGCGGTAGAAATCGCCAATCCGGTCCACGACCAGAAACGAGACTCCTTCGTCAGCCTGCACTAGAAGGACTGACGAGATCAGCACGAACAGATTCTCCTCGTCGAATTGGCCGGAAATTCCAGCTAATCACAACCTCCAAAAGCGGTAAAGAACGAAGTGTCTTAGCAAGAGGAACTCAGTGCTACCACTCTTGCTTCAATCCGAGTCTTCTACCACCGGCAATCGGAGGAGATAAGGTTCGATGAACAGTAGCTAGGGTATCGCGACAAAGTAAGGTTACGGGAAATATTTCTAAGTGTCGGGAAATAATTGCGAGACCACAGTCAAAGTCCTCTATAAATACAACTTAAATTTCCCAAATCTGATGAACAGTAACCATCGACAATACTGGCTCAAAGCTGATACCCACTCAGATCTGGGTACCACTCCAGATCTGGACCACACGGTAAACCAGCGCTCTACTACCAAACGACGTCGCACCACTAATCAATTAATTCCTACACGTGTCTTTCCAAACGGCATCGCATCGCTCCTAGCCAAAACATTCAGATCCGAATGACCAGATCTGACACCAACACTGACCAGCGTTCACGGATACCCAAAACGACATCGCACTGCCTTCCGATCTGGACCACTCGAAACTGGTCCATACCAACCCTCAAACCAAGGCCGGTTCACACAACGCTAACAACTAATGCAACTCAAATATGGTTTCCTCCAAACGACGCGTTTCGCTACCCGTGCAGGATATTCAACCAGCGTTCCCAACATGGCTTACGATAACCAGATTTGACCACCAAAGCAAATTACCATCGATGGGTGCCAACGCCGAAGTCACCAACCAGTACTTCTCAACTCTCCAAATTTAACTACTACCTCGTAGAACTCCACAACTATCCAGAGATGTTCTAAACACAAATATAGAGAAACCCGATACGCTCACCCAACATACCAACTCAAAGCTGATCCATCCCAGAATGTAGTCTATCCAAAACCTGATTAATTAACTCAATTAATCCAATAATCTCTCGAGTCTCACATTCCTCCCCCACTGAAAACTTTCGACTGCCTCTAAGCTGTTTTACCAGCTTTGGAGGATCTTGGTGTGCTGCTGTTATTTTGGGTAACAAGTAAAATTTGCGGAAAGTATCAGGCCTGGTGCACAACACAGAGTTAACCACGCAAAATACAATCGCGAAAGCATTTAAAATAGTGGCTAAAATTTTTCTCTTTGGCCTGACGTAGAAAATCATACTTTAAATTACAAAGATATTCAAAATATTGGTTTTACAATAACAGAAAACCAACAACAATAGATACAATAACAAATACAAGCATAGAGTGACTCCCTAACAGGGTACATCCCAAATCAACAATATAACATTACATCCTTCTAGGGTATCCCCCGAAGGCTGCTCTACTGCCTAATATAAATAATATACATAACTGGGACACTCTATCCACCTCCCGCGGCACCTTCAGCTGGGCCATCTCCACGACCAGCTGAGAAATCTGGAAAACCTGGACAACACACAGGCAAACAAAACAATCCAGCCCCGGAGGGACATGGGGTCAAACCCCAGTATGGAGTGTTAGAGTAGATGCCCAACTAGCCAACTTGTGGCGTGTGGGTTCATAGACTCTTGTAGGAAACGATCTTTATATATGATATTCGGATTTATTTATATGGCATTCTTTACTTTCATTGTGTTGTATAATGATTAACAATTGCGTTGAGTAAAGACCTAGAATGCACTATAGTGTATGTTAGATGTGATAGTGGGTATGACGGCTATTATGAAACACATCTAATAGTCACTGTGTATTCTGAACATGTTCCTAGTCGATTGGGCCGTCAAATGAGGATAAGGCCGCCCGAGCTCGAGACTAGTATCTGCGATGCGAAGTACCATGTTTCAT
>KV018485.1:15546-35263 GCA_001598015.1 Dorcoceras hygrometricum
GCCGCCCCCGCCCGCCGTGAGCCGCCGCCGCCGCCGCCGCCCGTCGTCGCCGGAAATTCGTTTCCGGCCAATTCGACGAGGAGAATCCGTTCGTGCAGAATTCGTCAGTGCTTCTAGTGCAGGCTGACGAAGGAGTCTCGGTTCTGGTCGTGGACCGGATTGGTGATATCTACCGCAGTCTACCGAGAAGAGCCGACGTTATTGTAACTACGGTTGGAGCCAGGCACAAGTGCCAGCAAGGTAGTGGTTTTGAACCCCCTATGTTTGTCGATAACTGTTATTCGTATTGATCATCTCCCGGCTATATTTCTATGTTCTTCCGCTGCCTCACCGGGGGGCGGATCCGGATCAACCAACAAAACAGATGTAAACAACAGCACAAGAATAACAGCATACACACTGCTCAACATAACAGCACATGCTCATTTATACACAAGCCCATCACAAAGCTGTAAGTATAAGCTCACATCCGTACCTTCAGTTCTGAGCTACAATTACCACAATTCGAGGTCCCGAGCACTCAGATCTGAACCCTGATAAACCAAGCAACAACAACCAGCTCAAGGACGCAAGGTACAAACTCTAACTGGGAGCTACGAGCTCAACCAACTCTGTCCTACCCTTCGAGCACAACAGATATCTCTAAACGAAGCGCAAGGTAGAATCTAACACTTATCCAAAGCGTTACCTGAATAGAAGAACAAATCTGCTCGAAATTCAAACAGACTACACAAGGTAGCTTCCTTCGCGATCCTCTTCGAGCTAATCACAACCTCCAAAAGTACAGAACGAAGCGCCTAAGAAAGAGGAATCCAGCGCTACCACCCTTGCTCCAATCTGAGTCTTCTACCACCGACAATCGGAGAAGATAAGGTACGGTAAACAGTAAATAGGGTATCGCGACAGAGTAAGGTTACGAGAAATATTTCTAAGTGCGGGAAATAATTGCGAGACCACAGTCAAAGTCTTTTATATATACAACTTAAAGTTCCCAAATATGATGAACAGTAACCACCGACAACACTTGCTCAAAGCTGATACCCACTCAGATCTGAGTACCACTCCAGATCTGGACCATACGCTAAACCAGCGCGCTAATACCAAACGACGTCGTACAACAATCCAACTAATTCATAAACGTGTCTCTCTAAACGGCGTCGCATCGCTCCTAACCAAAACACCCAGATCCGAATGACCAGATCCGAGACCACACTGACCAGCGTTCTGTGATACCCAAAACGACATCGCACTGCCTTCCGATCTAGACCACCCGAAACCGATCCATACCAACCCTCAAACCAAGGCCGATTCACACAGCGCTAACAACTAATGCAACTCAAATATGGTTTCCTCCAAATGACGGCGTTTCGCTACCCGCGCAGGATATTCAACCAGCGTTCCCAACATGGCTTACGATAACCAGATTTGACCACCAAAGCAAATTACCATCGATGGGTGCCAACGCCGAAGTCACCAACCAGTACTTCTCAACTCTCCAAATTTAACTACTACCTCGTAGAACTCCACAACTATCCAGAGATGTTCTAAACACAAATATAGAGAAACCCGATACGCTCACCCAACATACCAACTCAAAGCTGATCCATCCCAGATCTGCTCACGCCAAATGTAGTCTATCCAAAACCTGATTAATTAACTCAATTAATCCAATAATCTCTCGGGTCTCACATTCCTCCCCCACTGAAAATAAGATTTCGTCCTCGAAATCAAAGAATAGCTCTAGAACTGAACAAAAACCTCAACTGACTAACCAACACTGGAAAACACGATACGCACAGACAACCAACAACCTCTAACACGCAACAAGAGGCTACTAACCAAGAGTTTAGGATAACTGGAAAACAACAACAAACAAACTAGCTACTGGAGTCAATGCAAGATCTACTCAAACAGATGAGGCCACTCATGTTGTATTTTATCCTCCAACTCCCACGTAGCTTCTTCTATACCATGTTTGCTCCACTGGACCATCACCAAAGGAATAGTCTTGTTCCTGAGCTGTTTCTCCTTCCTGTCTAAGATCTGCAAGGGATACTCAACATAACTCAGCATTCGATCAAACTCCACCTCGTCAGTTCGCAACACATGAGAAGGATCTGGCTCATACTTCCTCAATATCGACACATGAACACATCATGCAATGAGGACAGATCTGGCGGCAGTAACAAGCGATAAGCCAAAGGCCGAATCCTCTCCACAATCTCATAAGGTCCAACATAACAAGGAGCTAACTTCCCTTAATACCAAATCTCATAACGCTTCTAAAACGGGAAACTTCAGAAAACCAGATCTCAACCTGAAATTCCAAAGGCCTACGCCTGCGACGTCACATACTAGCTTGGCGATCTTGTGCAGCTTTCATATGTTGTCGAATCAAATCTACCTGATCTCTCATCTGCTGCACAAATTCTGGAGAAGACAAGTCCTCTCAGATTGACCATCGGTTTACGGATTATAAGCTGTACTCATAGCCAATCTGGTGCCCAAAGCTGTTTGCAGACTCTTCAAAAATCAGGAAGTAAACCTTGGATCCCGATCTGAAACAATGGACACTGGCACTCCATGAAATCGCACCACGAAATATATGTACAGTTTCCCCATTTTCTTAAAAGAATTTGTCATATTGTAGGGAATGAAGTGAGCAGACTTCGAAAGTCTGTCTATAACAACCCAAATAGCATCACAACCTCTGCTATTACGAGGCAAATTGGTCACAAAATCCATAGCCACATGCTCCCAATTCCATTGGGGCACTTCTAAACTCTGTAATAAACCACCAGGTCTCTTCCTTTCTGCCTTAACTTGCTGAAAATTCAGACAACGAGCGAAAAAACCAGCAACATCGCTCCTCAAACCTGCCCACCAAAAGTGTGGCTTCAAGGCATGGTACATATTCCTTGCACCAGGATGGACACTATGTCTACTACAGTGTGCTTCTCTCAAAATCTCCTGCTTCAAATCTATTAGATTTGGCACTACCAACCTACCACGAAATCTCAAACAACCATCGGACGTGACAGAATAGTCTTCCAACTATCCAGCTCGCACGTTCAACTTCAACTCATGGATAGATGGATCCGTTCTCTGAGATGCTCTAATATTCGCAACAATCTGTGGCTCCACTTGAAAAGAAGTCACCACAACATAATCATCATCTGGGTAAAACGCCAACCAGTAGTGCTTAGATGCTCATGAACTTTCAAAATCTGCAACGAAGCAAGCATAGCCACTTGAGCCTTCCTGCTCAATGCATCAGCAACTACATTTACTTTCCCTGGCTGAGACTGGATGTCACAATCAAAATCCTTAAGCAGCTCCTCTGAGTCGATCGGTCCGATCTGATCGACGATCGGAGTTACGATGAAGTCGCAGCGATAGATATCGTCATTTGGACCCGGCCCGTTGGACCGGTCCAAGTCCATCTTTAAGTCTATTTAATGGGACTTAATGACTTCATTAAAGACAACTACATTGATAACCCTAAACCTACGTTGCTTTAGCCGCCACCCTCCTCACTCTCAAATCGCCGCCTCCGTCGCCTCCACGCGCCGCCGCCGCCGCCGCCGCCGCCGTCTTCGCCGGAAAAATTGTTTCCGGCCAATTCGACGAGGAGAATCCGTTCGTGCTGATCTCGTCAGCGCTTCTAGTGCAGCCTGACGAAGGAGTCTCGGATCTGGTCGTGGACCGGATTTGCATAAACTACCGCAATCTACCGAGAAGAGCCGGATTATTGTAATATCGGTTGGAGCCAGGCACAAGTGCCAGCAAGGTAATCCGTTTAAACGCCCTATGTATGACAATTTTGAATTGTTGTTTTCGTATTGATCGTCTCCCGGCACCTGTTATATGTTCTTCCGCTGCCTCGCCGGGGGGCGGATCCGGATCGTCCAACAGTAACAAGCGATAAGCCAAAGGACCGATCCTCTCCACAATCTCATAAGGTCCAACATAACAAGGAGCTAACTTTCCCTTAATACCAAATCTCATAACGCTTCTAAAAGGAGAAACTTTCAAGAAAACCAGATCTCCATCCTGAAATTCCAAAGGCCTACACCTGCGATTCGCATAGCTAGCTTGGCGATCTTGTGCAGCTTTCATATGTTGTCGAATCAAATCTACCTGATCTCTCATCTGCTGCACAAATTCTGGAGAAGACAACTGCTTCTCCCCCACTTATTTCCAATAAATTGGCGATCTTCACTTCCTACCATACAATGCCTCAAATGGTGCCATGCCAATCGTCACCTGGTAGCTGTTATTATAAGAAAACTCAACCAAAGACAACGAATCTTGCCAGCTACCACTAAAATCCATCACAACAGCTCTCAATATATCCTCCATAGTCTGGATAGTCCTCTCAGATTGGCCATCGGTTTAGGGAAGATAAGCTGTACTCTTATCCAATCTGATGCCCAAAGCTGTTTGCAAACTCTTCCAAAATCTGGAAGTAAACCTCGGATCTCGATCTGAAACAATAGACACAGGCACCCCATGCAATATCACCACGCAATCTATGTACAGTTTTCTATTTTCTTCAAAGATACGTCATATTGTAGGGAACCAAGTGAGCAGACTTCAAAAAGTCTATCTATAACAACCCAACAGCATCACAACCTCTGCTGGAACGAGGTAAATGGGTCACAAAATCCATATCTATGTGCTCCCAATTCCATTGGGGCACTTCTAAACTCTGTAATAAACCACCAGGTCTCTTCCTTTCTGCCTTAACTTGCTGAAAATTCAGACAAAGAGCGAAAAAACCAGCAACATCGCTCCTCAAACCTGCCCACCAAAAGTGTGGCTTCAAGGCATGGTACATATTCCTTGCACCAGGATGGACACTATGTCTACTACAGTGTGCTTCTCTCAAAATCTCATGCTTCAAATATATTAGATTTGGCACTACCAACCTGCCACGAAATCTCAAACAACCATCGGACGTGACAGAATAGTCTTCCAACTATCCAGCTCGCACGTTCAACTTCAACTCATGGATAGATGGATCCGTTCTCTGAGATGCTCTAATATTCGCAACAATCTGTGGCTCCACTTGAAAAGAAGTCACCACAACATAATCATCATCTGGGTAAAACGCCAACCAGTAGTGCTTAGATGCTCATGAACTTTCAAAATCTGCAACGAAGCAAGCATAGCCACTTGAGCCTTCCTGCTCAATGCATCAGCAACTACATTTACTTTCCCTGGCTGAGACTGGATGTCACAATCAAAATCCTTAAGCAGCTCCTGTTAGAGTAGATGCCCAACTAGCCAACTTGTGGCGTGTGGGTTTTATAGACTCTTGTACAAACAGTCTTTATATATGATATTCGCATTTACTTATATGGCGTTCTTTACTTTTATTATGTGTGTAATGATTTACAATTGCGTTGAGTAAAGACCTAGAATGCACTAAAGCGTATGTTAGATGTGATAGTGGGTATGACGGCTATCATGAAACACATCTAATAGTCGCTGTGTATTCTGAACATGTTCCTAGTCGATTGGGCCGTCAAAATCAGGATAAGGCCGCCCGAGTTCGAGACTAGTATCTGCGATGCAAAGTACCATGTTTCATTGGTAGGGAACATTGTGATGTTCTGAGCATGCAGATAGATAGTGACCTGGTGATCTATCGAACTACCCTCCAATCACAAATGCTCCTTATGATGCATCGGAGTCTTTGAGTACACCAAAATGTCATCGATAACACAATCACAAACAGATCGATGAACTCTCGAAAGATTCGATTTATCAAATCCATGAAAACTACAGGGGCATTAGTCAAACCAAAAGTCATAACCAAAAACTCATAATGCACATACCTCGTACGAAACGCAGTTTTCGCAATATCTTGCTCTCAAATCCGCAACTGATGATACCCCGAACACAGATCGATCTTATAATACACAGCTGAACCCTGAAGCTGATCAAACAAATCATCGATCCTTGGTAAAGGGTACTTATTCTTCACTGTAGCCTTATTCAGTTACCAAAAATCAATGCACATCCTCATTGAACCATCCTTCTTCTTCACAAACAAGATAGGAGCTCCAATATGCTCGGTCGAATAAAACCTTTCTCCAAAAAATCGCTAAGCCGTACCTTCAGCTCCCTCAACTCAGCTGGCTCTAAACGATAAGGGGTTCACGAGCCGTACCAGGTACCAACTCAATGCTGAAGTCGATCTCCATCCTTGGAGGAAAGCCAGGAATCTCCTCGGGAAACACATCAGGGAAATCTCGAGCAACGGGGATGTCACAAAGCTCCACACACGACGAATAAGATGCGTCCAAAGCATAGATCATGAATCCAGAACTCTCCAATGACATAAGGCTAAACATCTCCATCGCAGAGATCAACGGAATCTTCGATTGGGAATCATGGCCGTAGAAGTTCCACTTCTCGCCAGACTGGGGCCGAAAACGCACAACGTCATGGAAATAGTCCACGGTGGCCCAAATTATACAACACGTCCATTCCCACAATGAAATCGAAATCCCACATCACTAAACGAATCAGGTTCGCAACTAACATATTCTCACCAAACCTAAGAATGCCATTCAACAAAATCTCTTGGGAGAACAGGCTCGCATCGGCAGGAGTCGCAACAGAAACAACATCATATAAAGAAGTGGTATGCAAACCATGCTCAACCACAAATGCATCAGCTATAAACGAATGTGATGCTCCAGTATCAAACAATACACGTGCACGAAAATCAAAGATAGTACAAGTACCTGCAATCACTCCTCCTGGCGTGCCCTCCGCTTGCTCCCTAGTCATGGCATTCACCTGGGCATGCTGAGGTCCTGAGAACTGGGGCTGGGAAGACTGTCCAAACCGCGAAGGGCCAGGCTGCTGGAACGGCCTATACTGAGTCTCCCCCATCCTCTGCTACGGAGCAGGAAAAGAACGACCTCTCGATGATCCATCATAACGACCCTGCGGTGTGCTGAGATCCAGCCAATGGACACACTCTCGCAAAATGTCCATATTGCCCACAAATGTTTCAAGCACCCTGAACCCCTGTACACTGTGTCGAAGAGCACCACACTGGCCACAAAAGGTAGCCCTAGGACTACTACTACTGCTCGAACTGCCAGAACTAGACGAACTAGAACCCTACTTCTTCTTGAACTAATGGCCACGAGACCTAAACCTGTGGCGCCCAGACTGTTGCGCTGACTACTGGGGCTGCTGCTGAGATGACTGGGAAAATTGGGGAGGTTGCGCCCCTGGAACACTGGAACGTGAACCTTGCACCGCTGGAGGCTGAACCCGAGACCTACGGTTCCTCAACCCGTCCTCGATGTCCATTGCCTTGTCCACCGCGTCCGCATAACTGGTAGGTAAACTCGTCAACACCAAGGAATACAAATCCTCATTTAGCCCTTCCAAGAAACGGTTCCTCTTCGCCCTCTCTCGGCCAGACACATGAGGAACGTAAGCCAAAAGAGAAGAAAACCTTCGAGCATACTCACCCAGTGACATGGTTCCCTGAACCAAGTTTTCAAACTCTCGCTCCCGGGCGTTCACATAAGACCCCGAAACATACTCCTGACGGAACGCAATACAGAAAATATACCAAAGTAATCCCTGCACCAGTCTCCTCAAGCGTACGTGAAGAACCTCTCCACCATCGCTCTGCGTTCTTCCTCAACTGAAAGGTCGCCAAACTCAGTCTGCGCTCATCATCATAGCGCACTCTATCAAACAGTCCCGTAATATGCTGCAGCCAGGACTCCGCATCGGAGCTACTCTCGTCTCCATCAAAAGTCTGAGGATTCATCCGCTGAAACCTCGCCATGATTAGTTCCATCTCATCCACACGGGCTTCCAGCACATCAAACTCATCGTCAACCTGCCTATCACGCCTATGAACAGGGACACTACGCTGAATCTCCTCATTCTGACCCTCAGATTCTGCCGGAATCTGTCTGGTAGCTCTACCCCTACGTCTAGGCGTCATCTAAGCAATCACTCATACGATAAGATCACACAGAAGATATAGCACATAGTCAAGCACATGAAACCGACAACAAAGTGCCTAGACTCAAGTGTGATCAAAAGAATTCGAGCTTATCCCAGTTTAAGCTCTGATACCAAAAATGTCAGGCCCAGTGCAAAACACAGAGTTAACCACGCAAAATACAATCACGGAAGAATTTAAAATAGTGTCTAACATTTTCCGCTTTGGCCTGACGTAGAAAATCATACTTTAAAATACAACGATATTCAAAATATTTGTTTTACAACAACAAAAAACCAACAACAGCAGATACAATAACAAATACAAGCATAGGGTGACTCCCTAACAGAGTACATTCCAAATCAACAATAGAACATTATATCCTTCCGGGGTATCCCCCGGAGGCTGCTCTACTGTCTAATATAAATAATATACATAACTGGGACACTCTATCCACCTCCCGGGGCACCTCCAGCTGGGCCATCTCCACGACCAGCTGAGAAACCTGGAAAACCTGGACAACACACAGGCAAACAAAACAATCCAGCCCCGGAGGGACATTGGGTCAAACCACAGTACGGAGAGCAACATAAAACAGCAACTAGATAGAGCAGGTTATAAATGCGATGCATGAGAACAGGGAAATCAGAGGATCCAAAAGAATGTACAAAGCTGAATGCCAAAGCTGGGAGTGGTCACCGAATGTGTGAGAGAATGGGAGTTACCCAGACGCTCGACCACACATGGTACCAACCATAAACAGATTACAGGGATTGCCGCAACTCATGTGAGAGAAATGGGAGCTGCCCATGCGCTCAATCACACGAAATACCAGCACAAGCTAGAACAGAAATGCCACAACTCATGTGAGAGAATGGGAGCTACCCAGGCGCTCAATCACACGCACCCTGTCAACAAGGATTAGCTCAACAGCAAAGAACGACAGTTCACAAGTTCTCACAGCGGGCTACTCACATGGAATCACCAAGAACGGAGCGTACACCATGATATACGTGTATGCACAATAACAGCTTGCCAAATAACATACGTAAAACAGATGCAAACAACAGCACAAGAATAACAGCGTACACACTGCTCAACATAACAGCACACACTCATTTATACACAAGCCCATCACAAAGCTGTAAGATAAGCTCACATCCGTACATTCAGTTATGATCTAAAATTACCACAATTAGAGGTCCCGAGCAATCAGATATATAAACAAAGCAACAACAACCAGCTCAGGGACGCAAGGTACATAAACTCTAACTGGGAGCTACGAGCTCAACCAGCTCTGTCCTACCTTTCGAGCACAACAGATAGCTCTAAACAAAGCGCAAGGTAGAATCTAACACTTACCCAAAGCGTTACCTGAACAGAAGAACAAATCTTCTCAAAATGCTAAAAGACTACACAAGGTAGCTTCCTTCGCGATCCTCTTCGAGCTAATCATGACCTCCAAAAGCGGTATAGAATGAAGCGGCTTAGCAAAAGGAATCCAGCGCTACCACCCTTGCTCCAATCTGAGTCTTCTACCACCGGCACTCGGAGAAGATAAGTTTTGGTGAACAGTAACTAGGATATCGCGACAGAGTAAGGTTACGGGAAATATTTCGAAGTGTCGGGAAATAATTTCGAGACCACAATCAAAGTCTTCTATATATACAACTTAAATTGCCCAAATCTGATGAGCAGTAACCACCGACAACACTGACTCAAAGCTGATACCCACTCAGATCTGAGTACCACTCCAGATTTGGACCATACGCTAAACCAGCACGCTACTACCAAACGACATCGCACAAAAATCCAACTAATTCATACACTTATCTCTCTAAACGGCGTCGCATCGCTCCTAACCAAAACACCCAGATCCGAATGACCAGATCTGACACCAACACTGACCAGCGTTCACGGATACCCAAAACGACATCGCACTGCCTTCCGATCTGGACCACTCGAAACTGGTCCATACCAACCCTCAAACCAAGGCCGGTTCACACAACGCTAACAACTAATGCAACTCAAATTTGGTTTCCTCCAAACGATGTTGTTTCGCTACCCGTGCAGGATATTCAACCAGCGTTCCAAACATGGCTTACGATAACCATATTTGACCACCAACGCAAATTACCATCGATGGGTGCCAAAGCCGAAGTCACCAACCAGTACTTCTCAACTCTCCAAATCTAACTACTATCCCGTAAAACTCTAAAACTGTCCAGAGCTGTTCTAAACACAAATATAGATAAACCAGATACGCTCACCCAGCATACCAGCTCAAAGCTGATCCATCCCAGATCTTCTCAAGCCAAATCTGGTCTATCCAAAACCCGATTAATTAACTCAACTAATACAATAATCTCTCGGGTCTCACAGAAAGAACCCGATCAAACAATGAACAAAATATAAAGGTGAAATCTGTAAATTAGTTAAGACGTAAACTTAATATAAGTGAAGAAATGATATGCAGTAAAGTAAATGCATGAAATTAAAAGGGACGAGAGATTTGTTTATGGAAGTTCAGAGCTTAAACTCCTACGTCTCCCATTATTCCAAATTGGAAGGATTCCACTAGAAGACTTTGATTACAAAAACCTCTGCTGCAATCCAATCCGACAGCTCGCAAGCTGCAAGAACTCCTAGCAATACAACGACAGAAACAGACGCGCAATCTGTTCTGAAACAACACGACAAGTTCTAAGCTGTTTTCTGCTTTCTTGCTTTCTATACACTCTGGTTATGATTTACAATCAAGACTCAATATCACAGAGTGGTTACAACTCAAAATGAATATGGGTTAAGCTTTTGAGTGCAAGGTTATAACGAAGAAGATGATGAATAGTGTCTTATGCGCTGTGAAAATTTCTGCAGCGTGAGAGTGAGTAGTGAATACTTTTTGAGAATGTTTGCGTGTATATGTCGATTCAACAGTTGGCTTTCTGCCTTTTTTCATCGTCCTTTATATAGAGATCAATATTCATCAATCTTCAACAGATATGATGTACCGGCTAGGTGATTCACTTTCCATCTGTGAAAAGCTTGCCATATTTCTTTCACAATCACAGGGATTTAGTCGTTAAGACCAAAGATAGCATCCGGTAATTCAGTCATTAATTAGCACTTGATTGATCTGATTTTAGTTGGTAGAATCACGTCTGTTATATAATCGTTCATTCTTTGCTATTCACTGTAGAAGTAATTTGACAGTTTTGTAAGCTCTGAGCTGTTACCATATAAACTGTAATCTGCTCCTGAGATATGATCTCTGCTGAGCTGAAATTCATCCAGTTTTAATCTGATGTACAGTGCAAAGCTGTTCTATAAGACATTCCTCTCTGTTACTTAGCAGCTTACTGCACTAGTGCTTCTCTGAGTTGTTCTCTCTGTAAGCTGTTTCCTGTGCTGTAAAGCTCTAAGCTGATTACTGTACTGTACAAACTCTTAATCTACTGTAAAAATGTTCTTTGTGCGAAGCTCCGACCTGAATCTTCTCTACGATGAATCTTGTACACAGGTACTGTAATGATCTCGAAGCTCCAAACTGAACTGTTCTGAACTACTCTAATCTGTTCTGCTTACCCTGAACTTTATAGCAATGCTCTAAATTGATTTGCTTCCTCTGAGCTGATATACATCACTCTAAACTATTCTGCATGTGAGCTATTTTATGATGTCCTGAGATGAACTGCATGTTCTGAGCTGTTCTGCGATTTCTGAGCTGTATAGCAATACCGTAAGCTGTTCTGCTTTTCGTATGCTGTATCACAACACTGTAAGCTGTTCGATGAGCTCTGAACTATTTATCAATATCGTAAGTTGTTATGCTCTTCGTATATTGTAGTGTGATGTTGTAAGCTGTTACCTGAGCTCTGAACTATTTTTCTTCAATCTTCAACCAACTGTTGTAAACTGTTTGGTTCTTGTATTTGTTATCACAAAAACTCAAATTTTATATCTTAAAAATTTCTTCCTTTTTGATGATGACAAAACTTAGCAGCAAAGATTTTCTTTTATTAATCAACGAAAGCTTGCTAAGTACAAGAGCTGACATACTTCAAAATAACTTCCTAAAAACAAAAAACCAACGACTCAAAACCATATGCATTTCCCACCACTGCTACTTTCACCTTTTCGACTGCTGCTGCTACCTTCCCCCTTTTTGACATCACCAGCACTCTTAAGATGTGCAACAACTTCTGCAAGATGAGATCTGAGGGATGCAAGGTTCGAATTGATTTCAGACGAGCAACTTCCTACCGCATCTAGTTGCGACATCCTTGTCGATGTAAGTTCAGAAGAGTGGTTGGCTTGGTCTCTGTCACGGTCCTTTATCAGTTGCCGGTATTGTCTCCGCTGTGCAGTTATCAGCGGATGTTGTGCCTTTTGTGCGTCTTCAATACCATGCTCGAGGGATGACATTTGATGATTGAACGTTGTCTTGAAAGAGTTGAATAGTTCTTTAGATTTTAGCTGCTCGAGACTGAAATTTTGAACTAAGTCTTTCGCTCAGCAATAGTCTGGTTATTGCCATGGTTGTCCTTGAAAAATTCACAACACTGATCAACACACTGGCCGTGCTGAAAAGCTTTGAAAATTGTACCTGGAATGTCCACAGAGATCTGTACAGAGGGGTGAACAATTAAATCCGTACACTGGTTCACCACCTCTCTGTCGTCTGTAGTCTTTTTGCGCTTAGCTTCTGGGTTAGCAACTTCAGTAGTGTTGGAGCTCTTATCCTTAGAATGCATATCCATGAATGCTTCTGATCTCTTTCGGTGTTCCCAAATATCTGTAACAAGAATATATAATGCGAGAGATATGAAGAGAAGACGAAGGGTTAGAGGCCCGTAAAAAGAGGAGAATGTGAAACGGTGAGAGAGCATAGGTTGCGTGTGAAGACCACTCTGACACAGCACGTGTCGAGCAACTATTGGCGGTTGTAGAGGTGAAAAAGACACTTGAAAAAAAATTATCTAAGTACAAAAACCGATATCTCTTCTTAAAACAACTTCCTCAACAACCATATGCACTTCCAACCACTGTCTCCATATCTATTTCCAACTTCCACAACAATCATCTGCGCTTCCAGCCACTGTCACTGTATCTAAATTCCATATCTATCTCCACCGCTTCCTTCCCCTGTTCTGTTGTTGCGGCTACCACCTTCCTTATTTTTGACATCACCAGCTCTATTAAAATAGGCAATTACCTCTGCAAGCTGAGAGCTGAGGAAGGTGAGGCGCGAATTGATTGCAAACAATGAATGTTGCACCTCTTCTTGTAGCATCAGTCTAGATGATGTAGTTTTGTGGAAAGGTCAGCTTTGAGTTTATCACCCAGGCCGAAGAAAATCCAAATGTTGTCTCCACTGTCTGTTGACCAGGCCATCGTGTGACGATTGCAGGTCTTTAACAATTTTCTCTAGAGACGTCATCCTTTCATGGAAATCTGATTTGAGGAGGTAAAAAGCTCTTGCGATTGCAACTTCCCAATACTAAGATTTCATACCAGAGCTCTATGCTGAGCAGCTGTCGGAGCTAGAGACGATGTGTGAGACCCAAAATATTAGTGGATTAATTAATTTAATTAATCGGGTTTAGTATAGACCAGATCTGGCGTGAACAGATTTGGGATGGGTCAGCTTTGAGCTGGTATGCTTGGTGAGCGTATCGGGTCTGTATGCGTGTGGTTAGAGCAGCTTTGGTTGTGTAGAGAGTCCTGCATGATAGTGATCAGATTTGAGAGTTGGTCATCGCTGGTTAATAGTAATCGGGACTGGTGGTGAAATCTGGTTGCCGCAAACTATTCTGGGTTTGCTAGTCGATGTTTTGAGCGGGTAGCAAAGCGACGTCATTTGGAAGAAACCAGATTTGAGATGCGCGCATTGTTTGTGAAGTGTGAACTGGCTTGCTACAAGGGTTTAGTGTAGATCGACCCGGTTCATGGTTTTGTTGTGGACCGGTGAGGTTCATGGCTTTCAGATTTGATTGGAGCTGGTTTACGTGCGTGAAATCTGAGTGCGCTGGCTTGGAGCAATGCGAGGCCGTTTAGCGATATCAAATTTGGTGTTAGCGGGATGACATGTATCAGTTGGGAGAGTGGTCCTCTGTGCGACGTCGTTTGGCAGAATCCAAATTTGTTTTGGCGTAAGGTCCAGATCTGGATGAGTACTCAGATCTGAGTTGGTGTCAGATGTGAGCTTCGAGTTTGTCGGTGGCTACTGTTCATCAGATTTGGGAGACTTAAATGGTATATATAGGGGACTTTTATTGTGGTCTCGCCATTATCTTTCTCGACACTTAGAAGATATTTCTGTCTGTTAGCTTACTCTATCGCGATACCCCAATGACTGTTCACCAAACCTTATCTTCTCCGATTTCCGGCGGTAAACGGCGTAGCTTGGAGCAAGGGTGGTAGCGTTAGACTCCTCTTGCCAAGACCGTTCTTTTTGTACCTCTTTCGGAGACTTGGATTAGCTCGAAGAGGATCGTGAAGATAGCTAATTTGTGTAGTCTGTTAGCATTTCGGCCGATTGGTTCCTCTGTTCAGGTAACGCTTTGAGTAAGTGTTAGATCCTCCCTTATTCTCCGTTTAGAGCTATTTGTTGTGCTAGAAGGGTAGGACAGAGCTGGTTGAGCTAGTAGCTCCCAGTTAGAGCTTCTGTGCTTTACGTCCCTGAGCTAGTTGTTGTTATTGACTTATCAGGTTTCAGATCTGAGTTGCTCGGGACTTGGGTTGTGGTAATTGTAGCTCAGAAAGTTAAGGTACGGATGTGAGCTTTTTTTACAGCTTTGGGATGAGCATGGATATTTATGTGTGCTGCTGTGTATGCTCCTGTGCTGTTATTGCTTGCTTTTGGTGTGTTGATTGTTGCAAGCTGTTGCATTTTCATACACGCATTTCATTTCGAGCTCAGATCTTGTTAGCCGTTCCTTGTTGTGCTATCTGTGAGTACCAGGATGCCTGTTTTGAGGACGAGCGAAAATACCATGCTTCTCATCTCCCTGCTGGGTTGTATTTAAAGAGGACTTTGACCCTTCAACCAGTATTCTTTCCTGACACTTAGAAATATTTCCCGTGATCAAACTCTATCGTGATACCCTAGCTACTGTTCATCGAACATTATCTTCTCCTATTGCCGACGGTAGACAGATTCTATTTAAGTAAGAGTGGTGGCGCTGGACTCCTCTTGCTAAGACGCTGATAGGATCAATGTGGCACGAAACAGGCCTAGGAGTTCAGAAGGGGTGTTGAATGAACCACCTTGGTATTTTAAATTTTCGAAACCGTTTAAAACTATTTTTACAAGCACCGCTTAACTTAAGTTCGATTTACCAGACTTAAGGTATCTCAGTTTAAATGGCTGATTTCTCCGTTAACAAAAATTGTTCGGAAAGAAACCTAGCAACACCACAAACTATCACGCAGACGCAGCTGCTGTTTTACAAGTGAATAAGGTTTTTCAAACGGCTTTTTTTAAGGAGCACGTTTGTTACAGACTCAAATGAATATTACAATGAGATACAACACTATTGAGACTGTAAATCTTCTGGTTTCTAAAACGTAGAAACGCGATTCAACAAGTGAACCAGAAGATGACTCGAAGGTAAATCTGTGAATGCTTGATTGAAAGTTCTTCGAGTTGTGAGCTTTTTGAGAATAGCTTCAAATTGCAATACGCTCAGCAATTTTGGCAGAGTGACGGCAAGAGAATGATAGCCAAGTTTGTTCTTCAATTCAAAGTCTGGTTATTTATACACTTCGTTCTCAACGGTCATTAAATTTCTCCAAAGGAAATAAAATCCCCTTTTTGAATCTATGTAATTCGTATGCCGTCAATCCTGCTCCACTACATGGTAAATATGCACATCGTCAGAGCTAATTTGTCGATTTCCATTTCTGTGCAAACATCGTATAACGCTCTCTGTAAATATGTACTATTTACCAAAATAGTACCGACGTTGTCTCCTTAATTCCAGGCAATTGTACGATTCTACTGATCTTTTCCAATTTGAGTAATCAATCGTATTTGAATCGCTTGTTGCTTGCGCCTGAAATTTCTCTGTTAACCAGCTTCAACTTTCTTTAAAGATAGTTAATGATGTTGCTGCTGGTCAGTACTTGAAAGTATGCAACTATTAATAAACACGTGCGCTATTTCAACAACTGAATCCTTGTGTGACCCAACGACTGATGTCCAGCGCTAAACCAAACGCTGTCGTATTAACTTATTTTCAAGACGTAGTTTTACTATACGCAAACACCAAGTATCAGCGAATGGTTACACAAGTCACTCTAGCTCCCGACTGGTTACATAAACCATCGACTGATAATGCAATAGTACTATAGCCAACTACTTATATGTAATCCACTGTAGATTGCGACTGATTCCAAAACACTGTTATCTTGCGACTGATTCCAAAACACTGTATCTTGCGACTGATCATTGTAAAGAATACTCAACTACAGATTATTCCAACTACTGATTTCCCTTAAAGAATGCACCTGCTGAAATACCATTATCGCAAACTCCAACGACTGAATCTTAGTGCTGATCCAATACGCTGTCGTTTTGCAATATTTAACAAAACACGCTAACACTCAAATGCTTGCGTCTGAGACAGATACACCTGCTTATTAACCCTTGAAGACTCCAACTGTTGATAAAAAACCATCGGCTGATTACTGACTATCCACTGATATACTAACCAACGGCTGAATGTGTTAGAGTAGATGCCCAACTAGCCAACTTGTGGCGTGTGGGCTTTATTGACTCTTGTACAAACGATCTTTATATATGATATTCGCATTCTCTTATATGGCACTCTTTACTTTCATTATGTGTGTAATGATTTACAATTGTGTTGAGTAAAGACCTAGAATACACAAAAGCGTATGTTAGATGTGATAGTGGGTATGACGACTATCATGAAACACATCTAATAGTCGCTGTGTATTCTGAACATGTTCCTAGTCGATTGGGCCGTCAAAATGAGGATAAGGCCGCCCGAGTTAGAGACTAGTATCTGCGATGCGAAGTACCACGTTTCATTGGTAGGGGGCATTGTGATGTTCTGAGCATGCAGATAGATACTGACCTGGTGATCTATCGAACTACCCTCGTTCGGACTTTCCAAGTGGTTACCATTTGTCGAGTGCATAAGTCCGAGGTCTTGGTTGTACTGATTAGTCCTCACGACTCGAAACGTCATTGAGACTCTACATGATAGGCGTCTAAAAAAAAACGGGCCCGTTGGACCGGCCCAAGTCCAACTTTAGTCTATTTAATTAGACTAATTGACTTCATTAGATACAACATAACAAAACCTAACCCTAGATCTAAAAGGCACACGCCGCCTCCCTCCTCACTCTTACGCCGCCGCCGCCGTCGCCTCCACGCGCCGCCGCCGTCGCCGCCCCGTTGTCGCCGGAAACTTGTTTCCGGCCAACTTTTCGAGGAGAATCCGATCGTGCTGATCTCGTCAGGACTTCTAGTGGAGTCTGACGAAGGAGTCTCGAGTCTGGTCGTGGACCGGATTGACGTAACTACCGCAATCAACCGAGAAGCGCCGGGTTCTTGAAACACCGGTTGGAGCCAGGCACAAGTGCCAGCGAGGTAACACGCCTGAAACACCCTATGTATGTTGATACATGTAGAACTGTTCTTCGTATTGATCGCCTCCCGGTTCTCTAATTTTTTGTTCTTCCGCTGCCTGACCGGGGGGCGGATCCGGATCACCAACAGAATGTCCAATAGCAACTAGTCTTATTTTGTTATCACCAAAACTAATAAATTTTATCCTAACAATTTCCCCTTTTCGGTGATGACAAAACTTAGCAGCCGAAAGACTAAAAGGAATGTGCAAAAATAAATTGCACACAACATCTGCTGAAATAATAAATTCCATTTTCTGAGAAAGAGTACAAAAGATATGTACAACGGATCAACAGCTATTCTATCTTAACCGATCCTCAAAAGATCTACTGAAAATATCTTCTTCTCTTGTAAGATCCACTTCTATTCCCTCTGCTTCTACCTTCAATGCTCCTTTCTCTATGTCTATCAGCATCAATAAGTCTCTCCACAATTCTTGTGGTTCTAACATTATCAACACCACCACCAGTATTGCCACTTCCTGTTATGATCATCAGGTGGTGGTTGAGGACCTCGGCTGCTACCTTCCCCCTTTTTGTCATTACCGCCTCTATTAATATAATTGACAAGCTCGCTCAACTGGTCGGTAAGAATATTGTGATTGGCCTGTGCCTGTGCCTGAAACTCTAGAAGTTGGTGGGAGATAGATTCCTTGGTAGCCTCAAGATCCTTCCGAACATCAACCAAGCCGGTGGAACAGCATCCACCTTAGCGTTTAGCTCTCTCACGGCCTTTCCTAAATTCATTGAAGCCGGTGGAAACAGCATCCACCTTAGCGTTTAGCTCTCTCACGGCCTTTCCTAACATCCATAAGATCAGCAGTGACAGAAGAACTGTTAGCCAAAACACCTTTCCTAAATTCATTGAAGCACAGTGTCTGGACATCATCAATAGTTCGGCCTTCTTGTCATGCACCCTGAATTAAAGTTCTGAAAGCTTCGTCTTGCTGCTGCAGGGAATCACGAAGGCCCCTTTCAATTGTATGTAGCTTGGAAAGAATATCACTTTGAGACTCATTAATACGCTCGGATAGGAAGGTCTAGAGATCATCAGTTGAAGCAGAAAAATCAGTAGTAATAGCACGTAGAGAAGGCACGGTAGCAGCTATATCAGTCTCATCAAAATGCATATCAGGGGCATCTGAAATGGAGGATAAGAAAGGACGCTGATCTAACTCCATAGGTATCCTCTGTGGAACAAACTCTGTATCGGCAGCTGAAGGAATATACTGGCTAACTGCTGAAGAAGAAGTAATCTGTACACTTCGCAAAACGGTTCTTGCAGAAGCAATAGAAGCAAAAAAATCGGTAATATCTGCTGTACTTAATCTGCTGAATAAATTGTACCGAATAAAAGATTGTACAAAACTGAGATAACCGCAAGGCAAACACTGTCGGCTGGCGAGAAATAAAACTGTCTACTGGTTCAACAACTGATAAAGCTCTGCAAAAATTTATTGAGCCTACTGGAAGCAATTTCTCTGAAACAAAAGATTCGGCAGCCTCTATACAAACATCGGCCCATCTCTTCCTCAAAATCTTGACGAAATCACTCACAGCGGGTAAGGTGTCCACATAAGATAACTGACGTGGAACTTCATTATGAACAACCGGTCGAGGGATCTTTACCCATTGATCACAGCAAGGTTCAACGACCCACACCCCATCAACAAGAATCATCGTTCTAATCCAGCATTTGGATGGAGTGTTGGTGTTGTTTCTGGAAATTACGGCACCGCGATCTCATGGGCGCCCTTCAAAAATCCGTGAGCAACACGTCCTGTCCCATCGAAGGCCGTGTGCAAGTGTCTGCTGTTTCAATTCTTCTAAAATGAACAAGTGAAGATCCGATATCATGTCTATGACCTTGAGATCAGTTGCGGAAGATCCTTCAACAGGCACAAAATTTAGCTTCCACGATTCTAAGAATTTACTCACCAAAACTTCTCTGTACTTCAACAATATGTACACTTTGTTGAGAGCCACTCGGGTTGACTCCGCTTCTGCCCATGATAGAACGAGAGCCTCATTCTCAAAATAAGACTCATCTATCTGTAACGTTGCTAA
>KV018486.1:19295-39640 GCA_001598015.1 Dorcoceras hygrometricum
CTCAATAACAAAGCTCTAAGGTAAGATCTTATCGCTAATTCGAAAGGCTACCTGAATAGCGAACACACGGCCGAAGTAAACAACTTCGCGATCTTACTACCAGCTAACAACAGCCTCCGAGAATGGTATAGAATGAAAGAGCTTCACAAGAGGAGTCCAGCTCTACCTCAAACGTACTAAGCAGTGACCGGAAATGACGGGAATTGCCGGAGAAATGCTACAGTGAACAGTATTCTAGGGTTCGAAGCAACGAACAACAATCGGGAGAATATATCGCTAAGTATGGAATCTGTTAATCAAATCGAAGACCAAATCTTCTCATATATATACACTTCTCACCAGCTGACAGCAGCAAGAACAACTCCACCGACAAAACCAGTCGACAATGCTGAGAACCCAACCAGCAGGCATGGCTGTTAACACAACCAGCAATCGCAAAATAAACCAACAGCTGAATCCTTCGAACAATGCTACGCAAAACGGCGTCACATCAACTTAACCAAACGACGTCACATAGCACACGTCATCATATCTGTCGACAGCTGATCACCTAAACCAGCAACTGGATAAAATAACGCAAGAGATTCCTCAACAGTAAACGTATAACGCGACCACCAGCTGATGCCCAAAATGCTGCGTTTCAACTAAATGCAAACGGCGTCGCATAACCCAATAGTTGATCGCTACTAGATGAAACACACCAACTTCTGAATTCCCAAAACAACGTAGTTTCACCCAACGGCTGGTCGCTACTAAGAAACGCGCTAACAAACCACCAGCTGGTTCCTATTCACCAAGACGTCGTCGTTTCAGGGTTCTATAACGCTGTCTGCTGATTCTTGCGACTAAAACACCAACGTCTGAAATCCACGTCAGCGTTGCTGCTGTTTCCTGCCACCTCAGCATTGCTGTTGATATAATACGCGTTCAACGGTTCTCACCAAAAATTCAGATTTCAAACTCGAAAATTCCAAAATTTCCAGAATTGCTCTAATTGTGATTTCTGACACGAAAATACAAACGAAACCTTCAATAAGAAATCTGAACCACCAGAAATCTCAAAACATCCTATTAATCCAACGATTAATCCTCTATTACATTTCCAGGTCTCACACCCCGTGACCGCCTTTATGTTTCAGTTCTGTTATGATACATTTTTCAGATGTTGGTTTTAAACATGTTCACTTTCAGTATTTTGACTCAGTTGATTTTTATTCCGTTTGGATGCTTTAAAATTTTTAAATATTCCTTTATTTATGTTTGAAGTATGGGTGAGAAAATGATTTAGAAATGTTTAAAAGGGAATGAGCAATACTTTAAGTTTATATTTTTCCTCACATGTTTTAAAAAAAAATATTCTAGAGTCTGGTTCGTTTCAGGAACACGGGGTTCTGAGTGATCGCTATCGCACTTGTGTTGTCGTAGAAAATGGGTGCTTCTGGTGCATCAACGCCATAGTCTCTAAGCTGTTGTTGTATCCATAGAATTTGAGCACATCAGCTCTCAGCTGCTAGGTACTCTACCTCAGCTGTAGACGTGGCTATTGATGTCTGTTTCTTGCTGAACCATGAAATCAGTCTGTCACCCAATAACTGACAAGTACCACTTGTGCTACGCCGATTAATCTTGCAACCTGCGTAATGTGCATCACTATAACCAATTAAATTGAAACTTGAGTCTTTTGGATACCAAAGACCCACGTTTTGCATGCCCTTAAGATATTTTAAGATGCTTTTAACAGCCATGTAATGAGACTATTTTGGATCATCTTGGAACCTGGAACACATACAGACGGTGAATAATGTCCGATCTGCTTGCTGTGAGGTACAAAAGTGATACAATCATCCCATGATACATGGTTACCTCAACGGCAGATCCAACTTCATCTTTGTCCAATTTGATCGATGCACTCATTGGAGTAGCTGTTGATGAGCATTTTTCCATCCCGAACTTCTTGAGAAGTTCCTTGGTGTATTTTGCTTGATTGATGTAGATTCCATCCTCAAGTTGCTTCACTTGCAAGCCTAGGAAAATTGTCAGCTCCCCCGTCATGCTCATCTCGAACTTAACCTCCATAAGCTTGGAAAATTTATCGCAAAGCTTAGGATTATTCGAGCCAAAAATAATGTCATCTACATAAATCTGCACTAATAAGACATGATCATTTTTAACAAATTTAGACAATGTATTATATACAGAGCCAATAACAAAATCATGATCAATTAGAAATTTGGACTGAGTATCATACCAAGCTTTGGAGCTTTTTTCAGACCATACAAAGCTTTGTCAAGCTTATACACAAAGTCTTGTCTAGTATGATCTACGAAGCCAGGAGTTTATGTAACATACACTTCCTCATTTAGTATGCCGTTTAAGAACACACTTTTGACATCCATTTGATAAACTTTAAAGTTCTTAAATGCAGCATATGCAAGGAAAATGCAAATGGCTTCTAGACTACCTACAGGTGCGAAAGTGTAGCGTCCGAGATCCGCTCACGTAAACCATATGCATGTGATAAATGATTTAAATGATTAAATTATAAATTGAGGTTTCAAAATATTATTGGTGATGTATTTTGAGTTTTTATGCGTTTCTTGAGATTTTCGATTTCAGGTGAATATCCGGTGCCGGGCCACGGAGGGATGATCGGGGACGATAGATGTGACATTAAAATGTTTCAAAATCTTTTTAAAAGATTGTAAGTATAAAAATATTGTCTAGTGTTAAATTTGTAATTTTCCTAAAGATTAGACAAAAAAAACGACTTTTAGCGCTATTTCGTGACAAAAACGCATTTTTTGAGAAAAAGAGCGGGTGAGCATTTAATCTTTTTTATACAAAAAATTTGGTTCATTTTAAAATATAATTTTGAATGAAATAGTATGTAGAAAATTTGATTTTAGTGGGTTTATACGATTGGAAATTTAATTATAACTTAGAGGGCCTAATGGTGATTTTTAAACAAATTAGCTAAATTAACCTAATAATTTGTACCATCTTCCTCCTCTATTCCCCCCATTTAACAGCCGAAACACTCCCCAAAACAGAGCTAGGGTGGCCGTGAGTTAAAAGGGCAATCTTGAAGGAAATTACTTGTCCCGATCCATTCTGATGCTTCCGGTAACGGTTATGCGCAAATTTTTCTCCATATAAGGCAAGTTTTAAACCTTTTTTTCTGCCACTTTTGGGTAATATACGTGTGTTTTGTTGTTTTTATGAATGAGAATTTATTTAAAAATCGTTTTAAGACAGCAAGATACAAGTTCTGAATATTGTTGATCAACCTTTGAATTTTTCTGCATCCTTTGTTCAAAGTTCTTGCTGTCGGTGATCAGGGATTTGTTGATGATCGGTGTGAGGTTTGGGGGTCCCTTAGGATATGTGTTATAGATTTCGTACGTGGTACAAGCAGACCAACCGAAGAGGAGAGGGACGGAGTATCTCGTAGGTTTCGGGCAGAATGTGTTAGCGGGGAGGGTGTCGCCTTCTGTCCGGTGATGTTCTACCTGTTGGTGGTTCATCATAGATCCTAGACGAAGGATTGAGTCAATTCTAGGGAGCTAGAAGGGTTTGAGTCTTGGTTGGTTTGGGGTCGGAGCTAGGCTTGTCAAGTGCATGGGCTGCATGGGTGCGTGAAACGTGAGAGGTGAGATTTGTGTGCAGTCATTGTGTGAGTCAGTTTGGCATCATTGGGAGCTGTCTAGGGTCATGTTGAGGACCTGGATAGGTTTATAGTGACTTAGGTTTGCTGGTGGGGCCCCAGAGTTGATAGGAATTGAGGCTGGATGAAGCTTAGAGGGAAGGGGACCACATGGCAGATTGTTGGCTCCCACTACCAGGAAGTTGTTGGGCTGTCATAATTGATGTCATGAGTAATTGTTCCAGCTCCTGTAGGAAGCCTTAAGAAGACCTTAAGTTGAGCATGACGTGAAGTAAGTTGAGTCCAAGGGCTGGTAGTTAATGGTGTTGAAGTTAGGAGTCGTACGGGTATGTAAGGATCCAAGGAGAGGTAGCTTGCAGCGCTGAAATTTTTGAGGTCACGACAGCACCCCGAAGCACCCGAAGGAATCCGAACAGCATTATTATGGCTTGTAAATATGTTTAAGATGTGTAAAATTATATTCTATAGGATGGGGTTGGTTTTGATGAGTTTTGGGCTTGTCCGGTGACTCGTTGAGACCGTACGGTGTCCGAGTATCCCGTTGAGAAGCCTAGAACGATTTTGATTGATCTCGGCTAAAACTTCCTATATTTTATAACACATTGAAAGCATGTTTACGGGCAGAAAGATTTTGAAAATGAAATGATGAGTTTTTTGATGTTAATGGCATGTTATATGACGTTTATGTTTGAATGAATAAGAAAGAAAATTATTTTGAGAAATGCGAATTGTTTGTGACCAAGACGTAGAGGAATATGGTGACTACGGCACATGATGTCCGTAGATCCATATTATAGGGGGATAGTGACTATCATGCAAGAGGTCCGTAGAGCCATTTCAGCCTAATACTATGGTTTATAGCTTGATCAAACGAACATTGGGGTCGCATCAATGAACAAACTTCACCTAAAATGTTATTTTGAGGATTTATATTATTTACATGCCATGACGTATAATTTGAGGATTTGAGGCTAAATTTTACTTAAAGCTTTTTGACGGTGATGTTTAAAGTTTAAAGTTTAAAGTTTATAGTTTAAAGTTCTTTTAAAGTTCTGATGTTGAGGTTTAAAATGTATTTTTAATATTGCTATTTTAATGCATTTGGATGTATATTTAGCACTTGTTATTCAGGTTTGAGCTTGCTGAGCCTCTAGGCTCACTAGATCTGATTGTGTACAGGTGAGAATGATTACGAGGTTCGAGGCGACGACATTTGAGGAGCTCGAACATGGGCGGCGCACTCCCGAGACCTTCTTAGCCTCTGCAAAAGATTTTTATGAGATGTTACGTAAATTTTTGAGGATACGATTTCCTTATGAGTTATTTTTAAAATAATTTCTTATCTCGTCAGAGTTTGAAATTTGATATTTAATTCGTTTGAAAATTTTGTTGAGATATACGCTTTATTGAGGTTATGACATTATTTAATAATTTTTTTAGTTGCATCAAGTTAAATTTGCGAAGATTGTTAGGGAAAATTTTCGAGAGTACTATTCTTGTGAATACTACTGTTCACGTGAATAGTGAACAAAAAAATTTATGTCTTTTATTTAAAGAAAAAAATTTTAGTAAGTCGAGTCGTTTCAGTTGGTATCAGAGCAAGGCTCTGAAGGATTGCGCCTGCAGCCGGTTCCGAGAAGCTCAAAGGGTCGTGCCTCAAGTTTGTGAGTTTTAAAGTTTCAAAATATGCATGATTGAAGTATAATGATTCAAAAGTTGTCACGAATTATTTTTTTTTTAGCAAATGATGTGTCATAGATGCATGTGGGTTATATGTGATCTTGGATTTTATGCACAGATATGCCTCCTAGACATCGGTTGAACAGTGACTCCATGGACCGGGTAGGAGGGGAGCCGAGGCCCACCTCCGGCCTTCACCCCTTGATGCTAGTGGACAGTTGTTGGCTGGATTGACTCGGTTGCTGGAGCAGCAGTCTGAGGCAGCTCGGAGGGTGCGACCGGAGGCAGTGCATGAGCGCTTCAGGAAGATGGGCCCGAAGGAGTTCTCGGGTACCACGGATCCTTTTGTGGCTGAGGACTGGATAGAGTCCTTGGAGATGATCTTTGACGTGCTACTGAAGAGGAGTTTATGAACCTTCGACAGGGTGACATGGCGGTGGCCGAGTTTGTTCGAAAGTTTGACAGAGGATGCCATTTTATGCCCCCTGATCGCGGACAAAGCAACGGAGAAGCTGAAGCACTTCACGGAGGTATTGAGGCCTACTATCAAGAGAGACGTTCTAGGAGCGGGGGCGACTGATTATCCCCCGGCTAGCGCAGGAGCCCTTCGGGCTGAGAGGGTGCTTCGGGAGATGGAGCAGGATATGCAGAGGAAGAGGCCAACACCCCATCCTGTCAGGCCCGGTGCACAACACAGAGTTAACCACGCAACAACAATAGCGGAAGCATTAAAAATAGTGGCTAAAATTTTTCGCTTTGGCCTGACTTAGAAAACATAAGTTAAAATACACTGATATTAAAAATACTGGTTTTACAACACTGAAAACCCAATACAATAACCAACAGCAATACAAATATAGAGTGACTCCCAATTAACAATCGAAGGATCCATGATGAGTCTCTCGCTCAACATAGTTACAATACATTATAACATAAAGATACTATATATAACTGGGACACTCTATCCACCTCCGGGGCATTACCAGCTGGATCAACTCCACGTCCAGCGGAGAAATCATGATAACCTGAAACACACACAAGCAAACAAAACAACAAGCCCCAGAGGGACATTGGGGTCAAACCCCAGTACGGAGAGCAACTGAAGAACAACAGTTAAAAAGCAATAGATAATATGCAGATGCTATGCATGAGAACAAGGCTACAACCGAAGGCAGGGAGCCAAATTATCTCAAGAAACTGCTCAACAACTGATACAGCTCAACTGAGAGATAGTGGCCACGGGGTGTGTGAGTATATGGGAGCTACCCACTCGTCTCAACACACGGTACCAGATGCATAACACATCACTCAACCTGTGTTGCCCAACTCATGAGATGTGGGAGCTACCCACTCCGCTCATAGTGGCTAACAAATCCCAGCAGGGAGATGAGGGTTACGGGAGTTACCCTCTCGGCCTCCAAAACAAGCATCCTGGTACGCACAGATCAATACAACAAGGCAAAGCTAAACAATATCTGAGCTCAACATGAATATGCGTGTATGCAATGTAACAGCTTGCAATAATCAACACAGCAGAAGCAAGCAATAACAGCACAGAAGCATACACAGCAGCACACATAATTTCCATGCCAAATACAACGCTGTAAAACAAGATCACATCTGTACCTTAGTTCTGAGCTACAATTACCTCAAAAGCGGTCCCGAGCAACCAGATATGAAACCTGCTAAGTCAAATAACAACGCTAACTCAGGGACGCAAAGCTCATAACTACGAACTGGGAGCTACAAACTCAACCAGCTCTGTCAGGCCCCGTGCTAATTACTCACAATTAACACATAATAAACGCATAAGCACGGAAGCTAAAATCAGGGCTTAAAAATTTTTCGAAATAATTTGGGCCTGAACGTAAAGACATACATTCAAAATATCGATAATCAAAATATAAGTTAACTCAAACTTATACAAACAGGTAGCAACCACAATTAAAATCGAATACATATCCCCAATACACAGCAACACGGGGCATCCCCCGGTTCAGTACATATCATTAATATAACTGGGACTCATGGGAAAGGGGATCGACCAGCTGAACCTCCACTCTGTCCAGCCTGGCTACCTGAAGATCCTGCAAATGGGTAACACAGACCCAAGACACAAAAGCAGGAAAACAAAATACGAGGTCAAGCCTCAGTACGAAGAGCTATCAAACAACTAAACATGCAACATACTATAAATCTATGTCATGAATGCATGAGGGCTACCAAAGAATCGGATAACTAGACCAGTCCATCAACTAGAAAATCAAATCAAGCCTCTATACCACGCACAGCCAATCAGTCGGTGGAAATCATCGGTCCGTGATCATCGGGGCCCGTTAGCCCATCACAGCTCGGTGGTAGACACTCTAATCCGGTAGTCACCACTCCGATGATAGCGTTGGACTTTTCGGGCACGACACATCAGTCGGCCAATCACAACGTGGCACCCAATCAGGTCATCAAATTAATCTGTCAAGGATCAATATGTATGCTTGTATGCCAATCAATATCAATTCTCAATGCACACAATGCATAATACGTAAAACAAAACATATATCAATCAATTCAACATGTCAGTTTCACGTAAGACACAGCAGCAAGTCTCACAACATCAATCATAGCATGTTCAAGCCTAAAGATGCTAACGCTGCTCAAATCGTACCTTCCTGCTCAAATCTACCTCAAAGAAACACAGGAAGATACGGCCTGCACAATTCTGACTTCCAACAAAGCGTAGCACTCAACAACCGAAACCTGGAAGCACACGTATAACAGATTTCAAGGAATGGCTAACACAAGCTCTGTACTATCCTTCTAGCTCAAAAAACAGCTCTGAACGAAGCGCAAGGTAGGAACTAACACTTACCCAACAAGCTACCTGAATAGCAAAAGCAAATCTGCTCAAATGGTAACAGAATACACAAAGTAGTTTCCTTCGCGATCTTCTTCCAGCTAATCGCAAGCCTTCGAAAAAGGTATAAAACGAATCGCCTTAACAAGAGGAGTCCAACGCTACCACTCTTTCTTCAATCGGAGCTATCTACCGCCGACAATTAAAGAAGATAAGCTTCGGTGAACAGTAGCTAGGGTATCGCGATAAGGTAAGTTTACGAGAAATATCTCTAAGTGTCGGGAAACAATAGCAAGACTACGGTCAAAGTCTTCTATATATACTACTTAAGCTCCCCAAATCTGATGAAAAGTAACCATCGACATTAATGTCTCAAAGCTGATACCCACTCAGATCTGAGTAACACTCCAGATCTGGAACATACGCTACACCATCGTGCTACTATCGAACGACGTCGCACCACTAAACAATTAACACATACACGTGTCTCTCTAAACGACGTCGCATCTCTCCTAGTCAAAACATCCATATCTGAAAGATCAGGTCTGATACCAACACTGAAGATCGCTCACTAAACCCAAAACGACATCACATTGCCTTTCGGTCTAAGCAACCCGAAACCGGTCTACATTAAACTCTAGAACTAGGCCGATTCACGCAGCGCTAACAACTAACACGACTCAAATATGATTTCCTCTAAACGACGGCGTATCGCTACCCGCACAGGATATCTATTAGCGAACTCAAAGCACTTCGCGACAACCAGATTTGACCTCTAGATTCGATTACAATTGACCAACACCAAATCCGAAGATACCAACCAACACTTCTCAACTCCCTGAATCTGCCTACTACCCCGATAAACTCTACAACTATCCACATCTGTTCTAAGCACGCAGAAATAGAAACCCGATACGCTCACAAGCACATCAGCTCGTAGTTGATCCATCCCAAATCTGTTCAAACCAAATCTGGTCTATGCTAAACCCGATTAATTAACTCAATTAATCCAATAATCTTTCGGGTCTCACATCTCTCGCCCTCTGAAAATAAGATGTCATCCTAAAAATCAAAGAACAACTCCAGAACTGAACCAAAGCTCAATAGAACAACCAACACTGGAAAATCACTCTATGCACAAAACAAATAGCAACTCTCCAGCACACAACGAGAGGCTACTAACCATGAATTCAAGATAACTTGAACAAATAACAACAATCAAGCAACTAGCTACTGGAGTTAATGCAAGATCTACTCAAACAGATGAGGCCATTCACATTGCATTTTCTCTTCTAACTCCCACGTAGCTTCTTCTCTACCATGTTTTCTCCGCTGGACCATTACCAGGGGAATGGTCTTGTTCCCGAGCTGCTTCTCCTTTTTGTCCAAACAAATCTCTTGTCTTTCTGGGTTAACTGCGTCATAGGCTTAGCAATGCTAGAAAATCCTTCAACAAAACGTCGGTAATAGCTAGCCAATCCCAAAAAGCGAATTTCTGACACATTCTTGGGATGCTCCTAGTTCACAACAGCCTCTACCTTACTGGGATCCACAGAAAATACATCGGCCGAAATGACATGACCCAGAAACACTACTCTATCCAACCAAAAGTCGCATTTAGAGAACTTAGCATATATCCGCGAGTCTCGTATTGTTTGGAGAACCAACCTCAAATGCTCTTTGTGCTGCATCGCAGTCTTCGAGTACACCAAGATGTCATCGATAAACAAAATCACAAACTGATCGATGAATTCTCGAAGATTTGATTAATCAGATCCATGAAAACTGCAAGGGCATTCGTCAAACCAAAAGGCATAACCAAAAACTCATAATGCCCGTACCTCGTACGAAATACAGTCTTCAAAACATCTTGCTCTTGAATACGCAACTGATGGTACCCTAAAAGCAGATCGATATTCGAGTACACCACCGAACCCTGAAGCTGATCAAGAAAGTCATCGATCCTCGGCAGAGGGTACTTATTCTTCACTGTAGCTTTATTCAGTTGCCTGAAGTCTATACACATCATCATCGAACCATCCTTCTTCTTCACAAACAAGATAGGAGCTCCCCACGGTGACATGCTCGGTCGAATAAAAACTTTCTCTATAAAATCAGTAAGTTGTACCTTTAACTCCCTCAACTCAGCTGTACCAGGTACCAACTCAATGCTGAATTCGATCTCCCTCCTCGGAGGAAAGCTAGGAATCTCCTCCAGAAACACATCATGGAAATCTCGAGCAACGGGGATATCGCTAAGCTCCACACACGATGAAAAGGATGCGTCCATAGCATAGATCATGAATCCAGCATTCTCCAATGACATAAGGCTAAACATCACCATCGCAGAGACCAAGGGAATCTTCGATCGGGAATCGAGGCCATAGAAGTCCCAGTTCTCGCAGACTGAGGCCTAAAATGCACAACGCCATGGAAACAATCCACGGTGGCCGTATAGCTAGACAACACGTCCATTCCCCCAAGGAAATCGAAATCCCACATCACTAAATGAATCGGGTTCGCTACCAACACGTTCTCACCAAACCTAAGAATGCCATTCATCAAAATCTCTTGGTAGTATAGGCTCGCTCCGGCAAGAGTCGCAACAGACACAACATCACAGAAAGATGTGGTGTGCAAACCATGCTCAAACACAAATGAATCAGCGATAAACGAATTTAATGCTCCAGTGTCAAACAAAACACGTGCAGAAAAATCAAAGACAGAACAAGTACCTGCAACACTCCTCCTGGTGTTCCTTCCGGTTGCTCCTTCGTCATGGCATTCACCTGAGCATACTGAGGTCCTGAGAACTGAGGCTGGGAAGACCGTCCAAACCGCGAAGGACCAGGCTGCTGGAACGGCCTATGCTGAGTCTCTCCCATACTTTGCTGTGGAGCAGGCAAAGAACGACCTCTAGAAGATCCACCAGAACGACCTTGTGGTGGGGCTGCGGCATGCTGAGATCCCGCCAATGGACACACTCTCGCAAAATGTCCATACTGCCCACAATTATTGCAAACACCCTGAACTCCTGTACACTGCGCCGAGGGGTGTTTACCTCCACACTAACCACAAAATATGGCCCTAGGGATACTACTGCTGCTAGAACTACCCGAGCCAGAAGAACTAGAACCTTGTTTCTTCTTAAACTGCTGACCACAAGGCCTAAACCTGTGGTGTCCAGACTGTTGCGCTGACTGTTGGGGCTGCTACTGAGATGACTGGGGAAACTGAGGATGTTGCGCTCCCGGAACATTGGGACGTGAACCTTGCACCGCTAGAGGCTGAACCCGAGACCTCCGGTTCCTCAATCCTTCCTCGATGTCCATTGCCTTGTCCACCGCATCAGCATAACTGGTAGGTGAACTCGCCAACACCAAGGATACAGATTCTCATTAATCCCTTCCAAGAAACGATTCCTCTTCGTCCTCTCGCGGCCAGACACATGAGGAATGTAAGCCAAAAGAGAAGAAAACCTACGAGCATACTCGCCCACCGACATGGTTCCCTGAATCAAGTTGTCAAACTCACGCTCCCGAGCATTCACATAAGACTCCGGAACATACTCTTGGCGGAATGCCGTATAGAAACTATCCCAAGTAATCCCTGCACCAGTCTCCTCGAGCGTAAGTGAAGCACCTCTCCACCATCGCTCTGCAGTCTTCCGCAGCTGGAAAGTCTCCAAACTCAGCCTGCGCTCATCATCATAGCGCACTCTATCAAACAGTCCAGTAATATGCTGCAACCAAGACTCAGCATCGGAACTGCTCTCGTCACCATCGAAAGTTTGAGGATTCATACGCCGAAACCTTGCCATGATTAGTTCCATCTCATCCACGCGGGCTGCCAGCACATCAACCTCATCGTCAATCTGCCTAGTACGCCTACGACGAGGAATACTACGCTGAACTTCCTCATTCTGACCCTCGGACTCTTTCGGAATCTGCCCTCTACATCTACCCCTACGTCTAGGCGGCTGTTAGGACCGGTTAGCAAGCGTTGTTACTAAAAATTTAAAAAATTTGCGCTGTTATTCAAAAGATGAGGTGCAATACCTCTGGTTCTTGAACATTAAATAGAGAGCACCGGAGACAGATCTGGTATGTATAAAACATGCGGAAAACACCAGAAATGAATCCTTATATTTTAAAACTCAACACAAGCAGTTTTAACACAACATGAACCAAACAGATTTCTGTTAGACAGAAATCTGCCAGGATGTGCGCCTGTGCATATGTGTGACAATTGATGTGTTATGCAATGCTAAATAAAATGTAAGTGCTGAATGAATAACAGAATACAATACACAACGATTTGTTTATGGAAGTTCGGACTTCAATGTCCTACGTCTCCCCTTCTTCCACCTCGGAAGGTTCCACTAGAAGATTTGATCTACACATCGCATGTACAGACCTGATCCCGCAACCAGCAGCTGCGAGAACTCCTATACTCCACAAATGCACATCAGCCGCAACTGTGTGACTAACTACATACACAGAGTTTGAGATTCATTCACTATACAATGAATGTGAATGAATCTCTGTGTGTGAGATATACAGTGTAAGCACAACTCTAGAATGATAAATCTCACACACTGGGAAAATGCTCTTCAATAGCTGGTAAAAACTCAGCAATCGACTCTCGTGAAAGCTCCTCTCTAATGGCGGTCGATTGCTTCGTCTTTCTATTTTTCTTCCCTCTGTTATTTGCACTCTGTCAAAATCCTCAAAATCACCTTCTTCAAACAGTGCTTCTTGTATTTATATGGCTGTTTGAGTTTCTCTCTGTTGGACACATTTTTCTTCCCGTTTAAAGATGTTTTGAATAGTACCGACAGGGATTGTCCTTGTGTCCTTTTCTTTTGCAGGCTTTTTGTCATCTTGTGATTTTGCCTTTGTACCAGCAGCTGGTTGCTCTCACATCTAAATAATTCCAGCAGCTGGTATTTTCTGTTCAATGCAACTGTTCACTTCGTCTTAGTGCGACTGATATTCTTCATATTTCTTTATTGTTTTTCAAATGCTGTCAACTTCTTGTTCCAACAGCTATTTCCAATTAATGATTGCTCCCTCAATTAATTTATTCCAACAGTTGAATAACATCTGTTTTCATCTTCTTATTCTGATCAGACTTTGCTTTCGACTTGCAACATCTCCTCACAGTTCGTTCTCCTGTTTCTTCGTGTCTTCTTTAGGTACATCTACTGTTCACAAAACTTCTTTTGTTCAACCACTTTCTCTTGTTCATCAGATTCTACCTGTTTTCCTCGAACCACATTTCTTCTGTTCAATCGATTTTCTTCTTGTTGCAAACATCACAGATTCCTCATGTTTAACTTCTCTTCTTTTGAGAATAGCAGAATTCCTCAATTGGAGAAATCTTCCAGATTTCTCCAACACAGCTTCTTCGATGTCTTGTTCCCAATTCTTCGCAACTGGTTTTTCTTTATCTATGCGTTGCATCTGGTTGTTGTGCGTCTGGATTAATTTCTTCAAATGTTGCTGCGTCTGAAATTAATCTGCGTCTGGTTCTGCTTCTTTTGTTATTGCTGGATTTTCTTGTTCATTCCAGTCGACTGGTTTTTGTGCTACAATATTGCATCTGGTTTTGCTTAACTTCCAGTCGACTGGTTTTTGATTCTTCTGTTTGCGTCTGGTATTTTTCTTCATTGCACCAACTGGATCAAATATTGTAGCAACTGGTTTAGTTCTCGTTCAAAGAAAACTTCTCAACTTTCTGTCAATTATCGTTTCTTGTCACTTCTTCAATCACAACCAGATTCTGTTTATCTTCTGGTTTTTCTTCACAATAACTCTCGTCTGATTTATTTATTCTTTGCATCTGGTATTCCAGTCGACTGGTTTTTGATCTTCTTCAATCCAGTCGACTGGTTTTAATCTTCTTAGTTTGCTTTCCAGACTTCACCTGTTCATACTTTATTTTCAACGTTGCTGCTACTGGTTCTATTTCATTCCAGTCGACTGTTTTTCTTCTAACCAGATTTCTCACTGTTCACCCTGAACCAGACTTTACTTTCAGAATCATTTCTGTTCTTGATTGCGTTCCAGACTTCTCTATTCACTTCTCAAACAGACTTTATCGGCAAGATCAATGTATTTTATTCACAGACATCTTTCTCATTCTGTCTAGCGTTGCTGAATTCCTTTGTTAAACTTCTGCTGATGTAAATATATCTTCACAATCGGACTTCACTTAGCGTTTGATCACTGTTCCTTTTATCAACGTCCAGATTTCTCTTCGCATGCTTTTCTTCTCGATACAATTCCTAATATTACTTCTGCGCACTACGTAAATATGTTAGTAACACAATAATAGGTTTTGTGTAATTCAAAACATAATCTGGATCTGTTTACACAGATCTAACAGCGGCATCTACGAAGGCACTAAACAATAAGGTCACACAGCAACAAATATATCACATAGCAAATAAATCACATAGTCATGCACATACAACAAGAAACATTGTGCCTAGACTCAAGTGTGATCAAAAGAAATTGAGCTTATCCCAGCTTAAGCTCTGATACCAAAAAATGTCAGGCCCGGTGCACAACACAGAGTTAACCACGCAATAACAATAGCAGAAGCATTAAAAATAGTGGCTAAAATTTTTCGCTTTGGCCTGACTTAGAAAACATAAGTTAAAATACACTGATATTCAAAATACTGGTTTTACAACACTGAAAACCCAATACAATAACCAACAATAATACAAATATAGAGTGACTCCCAATTAACAATCGAAGGATCCATGATGAGTCTCTCGCTCAACATAGATACAATACATTATAAAACTAAATATACTATATATAACTAACCTGAAACACACACAAGCAAACAAAACAACAAGCCCCAGAGGGACATTGGGTTCAAACCCCAATACGAAGAGCAACTGAAGAAGAGCATTTAAATAGCAATACATAATATGCTGATGCTATGCATGAGAACAAGGCTACAACCGAAGGCAGGGAGCCAAAGGATCTCAAGAAACTGCTCAACAACTGATACAGCTCAATTGAAAGATAGTGGCCACGGGGTGTGTGAGTATATGGGAGCTACCCTGTCGTCTCAACACACGGTACCAGATGCAGAACACAACACTCAACCTGTTGTTGCCCACTCATGAGATGTGGGAGCTACCCACTCCGATCAAAGTGGCTAACAGATCCCAGCAGGGAGATGAGGGTGATGGGAGTTACTCGCTCGGCCTCCAAAACAAGCATCCTGGTACGCACAGATCAATACAACACGACATGGATAAATAATATCTGAGCTCAACATGAATATGCGTGTATGCAATGTAACAGCTTGCAATAATCAACACATTAGAAGCAAGCAATAACAACACAGAATCATACACAGCAGCACACATAATATCCACGCCAAATACAACGCTGTAAAACAAGCTCACATCCGTACCTTAGTTCTGAGCTACAATTACCACAAAAGCGGTCCCGAGCAACCTGATCTGAAACCTGCTAATTCAAATAACAACGCTAACTCAGGGACGCAAAGCTCAGAACTACGAGCTGGGAGCTACAAACTCAACCAGCTTTGTCCTATCCTTCTAGATCAACAAATAGCTCTAAACGAAGCGCAAGGTAGGAACTAACACTTACCCAACAAGCTACCTGAACGACAAAAGAAAATCTGCACAATTGGTAACAGACTACACAAAGTAGTTTCCTTCGCGATCTTCTTCCATCTAATCGCAAGCCTACGAAAAAGGTATAAAACAAATCGCCTTAACAAGAGGAGTCCAACGCTACCACTCTTGCTTCAATCGGATCTATCTACCGCCGGCAATCGAAGAAGATAAGCTTCGGTGAACAGTAGCTAGGGTATCGCGACAGGATAAGTTTACGAGAAATATCTGTCGGGAAACAATAGCAAGACTACGGTCAAAGTCTTCTATATATACTACTTAAATTCCCCAAATCTGATGAACAGTAACCACCGACATTAATGGCTCAAAGCTGATACCCACTCAGATCTGAGTAACACTCCAAATCTGGAACATAAGCTACACCAGCGCGCTACTACCGAACGACGTCGCACCACTAAACAATTAACACATACATGTGTCTCTCTAAACGGCGTCGCATCACTCCTAGTCAAAACATCCATATCTGAAAGACCAGATCTGATACCAACACTGACCAACACTCACTGAACCCACAACGACATCACATTGCCTTTCGGTCTAAGCAACCCGAAACCGATCTACATTAAACTCTAGAACTAGGCCGATTCGCGCATCGCTAACAACTAACATGATTCAAATCTGATTTCCTCTAAACAACGGCGTATCGCTACCCACGCAGGATATCCATTAGCAAACTCAAAGCACTTCATGACAACCAGATTTGACCTCTAGCTTCGATTACAATCGACCAACACCAAATCCAAAGATACCAACCCACACTTCTCAACTCCACAAATCTGCCTACTACCCCGATAAACTATACAACTGTCCAAATCTATTCTAAGCACACAAATAGAAACCTGATACGCTCACCAAGCATATCAGCTCGAAGCTGATCCATACCAGATCTGTTCAAGCCAAATCCGGTCTATGATAAACCCGATTAATTTACTTAAATCCAATAATCTTTCGGGTCTCACACAGCCAGCACAACAACAGAACAAGAGGCATCACACAAGTCCACCCAAAAAGTTCAAGCAACAGGGGAAGCAACCGTAGAGGCCTACAGCCCCACAGTCAGACAATAGGCCGCTATGCCTGGAGTGTCAGCGTAGACATTTCGAGAAGTGCCTGGAAAAGGCGAATGTGTGCTCAAGGCACCGGACACATATCCACGGTGTGTCCACAGCTTAGGCAGCCTGTTTCGGGAAGAGTCTCTGTCATGCAGGCGGAGCAAGAAAATCCAGACTCTACGTTGATCACAAGTAACTTGTTGCATTCAGTACCTTTTTCATTACTACGTACTAGTAACATGATAGTGTTAATGGTTATGAGATTTAAATTGTTTTCTCGTTATAAAATTGCATGCCTTGTTCCCCAAATTTGAGAACTTGAATCTTATGGTTTTAGTCAGCACGATTAGGGATAGGAGTTAGTGGGGTATGATGCCACTTCTTTCAGGTTAAAATTTCTTGTCGGGAGTTGCCACTAGTGCTCTGATGGATTCGGGAGCTACACATTCTTTCATAGCAGAGTCTTTTGTAGTGAGTATGGGTATCACACCAGAGAAGTTGAGTCGTGGATTCTGTGTGACAGTCCCATCAGGGAAGATATGTTATCAACATAGCTGGCTAGAGACGTGTAGCTCAACTTGCAGAGGAATTATGTTCGGGTGGAATTGATAGTTTTGCCTATGCCAGAGTTCGATATTATCTTAAGGATAGACTGGTTGATAGCAAATGATGCATCGATCGATTTCTGACAGAGGATAGTGAGAATCGTACTGCTTGGTGGGAAGACGCTTATCTTTGAGGCGGCCAGATGCAGACAGATTCCACGAGTGATATCTTGCATCCAGGCAATAAAGCTCATGAGGAGGGGCTGCCAGGGATTTCTAGCTAGTGTTATATCTGTACGGAAACAGTCGATCGAGTGATCGAAGAGATATAGGTGGTCAGGGAGTTTCCCCATGTGTTCCCTGATGATAATTCTAGTGTTCCACCCGAGAGAGAGGTGGAGTTTTCGATAGAGTTGATGCCAGGTACAACAACAATCTCTAAGGCGACGTACCTCTTAGCTCCCACAGAGATGAAAGATTTGAATGATCAGATACAAGATTTTCTCGACAAGGGAATCATACGCCCCAGTTTCTCTCCATGGGGCACACCAGCATTATTTATGAATAAAAAGTATGGGAGCATGAGAATGTGCATTGGTTACCAAGAGTTGAACTGTGTGACGGTGAAGAACAAGTACCCACTACCGAGGATCGAGGACCTATTTGATCAGTTGTAGGGAGCCTCGGTATTCTCAAAGATAGATATCAGATCAGGGTACAATCAGCTAAAAGTGAAGAAGACGGATGTGCATAAGAGAGCTTTCAGGACTCGTTATGGGCACTACGAGTTCTTAGTGATGCCGTTTGGGCTGACTAATTCCCCAGCTATCTTCATGGATCTCATGAATCGAGTATTTCAGCCTTACCTCGTCATAGTGTTCATAGACGAAATCCTTTTCTATTCGAGGACAAGAGAGGAGCACAGTCAGCATCTAAGGATATCCTTAAAGTTGTTGAGGGAGGAGAAGCTATTTTCCAAATTCAGCAAGTGCCTATTCTGGCCGCAAAATGTGGCGTTCTTAGGCCACATTGTGTCGAGTGTGGGTGTGGAGGTGAATTCGAGCAAGGTGGAGCCAGTGAAAGAATGGTCTATACCTAAGAGTGCGTCTGTGATACGCAGCTTCTTAGGATTGGCAGGTTGTTATCGGAAATTATCAAGAGATTCTCCACTAATGCAGTGCCCTTAACTGCTTTGACAAAGAAGAATGCAAAGTTTGTTTGGGGAGATGATTTTCAAAGGAGCTTTGAGGCATTGAAGCATGCACTCACTACACCACCAGTTTTAGCGATGCTATCAGGGAAATGAGACTTTGTGTTGTATACAGATGCTTCTAAACTGGGTTTGATTGCAGTTCTGATGCATAATAACCGTGTGATTGCCTACGCATCTAGACACAGTTGAAGGTGAATGAGAAGAATTATCTGACACATGATTTGTAGTTGGCAGCAGTGGTGTTTACACTAAAGATATTGAGGCATTACTTATATGGCAAGAAGTGTAAGATCTACACTGATCACAAGAGCCTCAAGTATTTCTTTATACAGAAGGAGCTAAATATGTGGAAGAGGAGATGGTTAGAGCTGATGAAGGACTACGACTGTGACATTAGCTACCACCAAGGAAAAGCTAATGTCGTCGCTCGAAAATATGGTTAAAATGGTATTAGGAGTTCAAAAGGGGGGGGGTTAATGAACTCCTTTCATTTTTATAATTTTTCGAAACCTTAGAAATGATTTTATAAGACTTCGCTCAACTCAGATCTGAGACTCCCAGTCTAAAGCTGTTCTCTCGGTTAACAATAAAAATGTGCGGAAAGAAACCGATCGAGAAGTGAAAATTAAATGCGATGCAAGTAAATAAAAGTGCATGGTTCAGAATTTGTTTATGGAAGTTCGGATATCAAATCCTACATCTCTCCTTCTTCCTTTGCAGGAAGGTTTTACTAGAAGACTTTGATGAATACAGACACTGTAGACACCAAATCACTGAGCCTCGCTCCAAGTGAACTCCTAGCAATCTCCACAAAACACTGCAACCAACGTAATATTCGAACTGCTTCAAGAAGCACGTTCGTTGCAGACTCAAATCTGAAGAATACAATGAACACAATATTTTGAGTACTGTAGATCTTTTGGTTTCTATGACAAAGAAACTTGATTTACAATGGTCAACAAGAATATATCTCGAAGATTTATCTAATAAGGACAAAGGAATGTTCTTCGAGATTAAAACATGGGACTTAGAATATTTTTGCTTGAGTGTTTGAAAATCCCAGAGTGCGAGAGAGCTTGTGAATGTTGAGAGTAAGTAAAATCACCGAAAGATTCTTCATTTGAAATCTTCAACTATTTATACTCATCAATCTCAATGGTCAATAAATTTAACCAGTATATACAAACCCCTTTGCATATCTTCATCGTATCACTGCAGTTAATGCTCCATTAATGCTATGCAAAAGGTAATATGCACTTGTCAGGGCTTAATTGACTTATATACCAAAGCGGGTAAACTTCGTATCAATCACTCTGCGTATTGTGCAACTTTACTCAAAATAGCTCTGATCTTGTCTCCTTAATCCAAGTTGTCTAATAGGCTATAATACAATTAAATCGTGACCGTTGATTTCTCTCAAATAATCAAATAATAATATTGTCAGATCTGAAATCTTTTAATCTTTACGAATATGTCCCCCTTTTTGTACAATCGTGAATCTTCCAGATCTGAGTGAGTACTCGAAAAAATCTGTAGCATAGCCTCTGTACTGATATAACCCGAATACCCAAATCTGATCGATTCTCATCTGAACTGAACTTGAAAAATAACATCTGAAATACTCTGAATAAAATATGTTCATATCTGAGTTTG
>KV018486.1:59330-80129 GCA_001598015.1 Dorcoceras hygrometricum
AGCAGGAAGCCTCAAATGGTAAGCCAACTGTCCAATCCGCTCAATTATCTCAAAGGGACCAACGAATCTAGGAGATAATTTTCCTTTAAATCTGAAGCGCATCACTCTTTTGAACGGAGAAACTTTGAGAAATACTCGAATGGATCTGGCTCATATTTCCTCAACATTGACACATGAAAAACATCATGCATCGCTGCTAATTCAGCAGGAAGCCTCAAATGGTAAGCCAACTGTCCAATCCGCTCAATTATCTCAAAGGGACCAACGAATCTAGGAGATAATTTTCCTTTAAATCTGAAGCGCATCACTCTTTTGAACGGAGAAACTTTGAGAAATACTCGATCGCCAACCTAAAACTCTAACGGTCGACGTCTTCGGTTAGCATAGCTGGTAAATCTATCTTGTGCAGCCTTCATTCTACTTCGAATCAAATCAATCTGATCTTTCATATGCTGCACAAACTCAGGGGTAGAAAGTTGTTTCTCACCAACTTCTTCCCAACAAATCGGAGATCTGAATTTTCGACCATACAACGCCTCAAATGGAGCCATCCCGATAGTCACCTGGTAGCTGTTATTATACGAAAACTCAACCAACGACAAAGAATCCTGCCAGCCACCACTGAAATCCATCACAACTGCTCGCAGCATATCCTCTAAAGTCTGGATAGTCCGCTCAGACTTACCATCTGTCTGTGGGTAATAGGCTGTACTCATAGCCAATCTCGAACACATCGCTGCTTGAAGACTCTTCCAAAAACAAGAGGTGAATCTTGGATCTCTGTCAGACACTATCGAAACAGTCACTCCATGCAATCTAACCACATGGTCGATATACAGCTTCGCCATTTTCTTCATCGAACACCTCACGTCATAGGGAATGAAATGGGCTGACTTTGAAAATCTATCAATCACTACCCAAATCGCATCACATCCCCTACTTGATCGAGGTACATGAGTCACAAAATCCATGGAGATGTTCTCCCAATTCCATTGGGGCACCTCCAAACTCTGTAGCAATCCACCAGGTCTCATTCTCTCAGCCTTGACATGCTGACAATTCAAACATCTAGCAACAAAACCAGATATGTCGCTCTTCATGCCTTCCCACCAGTAGTGAGATTTCAAGGCATGGTACATCTTTCTCTCGCCTGGATGCACACTGTACTGACTACAATGCGCGTTATTCATAATGGTCTCTTTCAAATCGATCAAGTTCGGAACCACCAATCTTCCTCGAAATCTCAGACACCCATCAGACGAAACAGAGAAATCATCAGACTGACCACTTTGGGCTTTAATCTTCAACTCATGAACATATGGATCAGTCCTCTGCGCCTCCCTGATGTCACTCACAATCTATGGTTCTACTTGAATCGAAGAAACCATAAAGTACTGATCACCCGGCTGGAAACGCCAACCAGAAGTACTCAACTGCTCATAGACTTTAGAGACACTCAAAGACGAAAGCATCGCAGGCTGGGTCTTCCTACTCAAAGCATCTGCTACTGAGTTCATCCGCCCAGGCTGATACTGAATCTCACTGTTAAAGTCCTTGAGCAATTCCATCCATCATCGTTGCCTCATATTCAGATCAGACTGTGTGAAGATATATTTCAGGCTCTTGTGGTCGGTGTACACCACAAATTCTTCACCATACAGATAATGTCGCCAAATCTTCAAGGCAAACACTATCACAGCCAACTCCAAATCATGAACTCGCACTCATCAGTCCAAACGAACTTCCTATCCTTCTGAGTCAACTGAGTCAGAGGTCTGGCTATCGATGAGAACTTCTCGATAAAACTCCTGTAATAGTCAGCAAATCCCAAGAAGCTGCGGATCTCTGAAACGTTCCTAGGTCTCTCCTAGTTAAGAACTGCTTCGAACTTACTCGGATCTACCGAAATCCCTTGCGCCGAAATCACATGACCCAAAAAGATAATCCGATCAAGCCAAAATTCACACTTGCTGAACTTGGCGTACAGTTGCGAGTCTCTCAATCTCTGCAACACCAATCTGAGATGCTCCTTATGCTCTCTCATGCTCCTCGAGTACACTAGGATGTCATCTATGAAGACGATCATGAACCGATCGATGTACTCGCTAAAGACGCGATTCATCAAATCCATGAAAACATCTGGGGCATTTGTCAACCCAAACGGCATGACCAGAAACTCATAATTCCCATATCGAGTCCGAAACGCTGTCTTCGCCACGTCAGCGTCTCTAATCCGCAACTGGTGATAACCAGAGCTCAAATCAATCTTCAAGTATACGACCGATCCTTGCAACTGATCGAACAAGTCATCAATCCTCGGAAAAGGATACTTGTTCTTCACCGTCGCCTTATTCAACTGTCGGAAATCCACGCACATCCTCATAGACCCATCCTTCTTCTTCACAAAAAGAATTGGAGCTCCCCAAGGCAACATACTCTGTCTGATGAAGCCCTTCTCCAAGAGATCTCTCAACTGATCCTTCAGCTCTTTCAACTCTGCTGGCGCCAACCGGTAAGGAGCTCTAGAAATCGGGGCTGTACGGGGCATTAACTTAATGCCGAAGTTGATCTCATGTCTTGGAGGAAATCCAAGAATCTCATCTGGAAACATGTCGGGAAACTCTCGGACAATCGGAATGTCGCTCAACTGTTGGGATCCGGACCACGCCTCCCGGCGAGGCAGCGGAAGAACGAAAAATCGATACCGGGAGACGATAAATACGATAAAACAAACAAATCTATGACATTCATAGGGTGTTTTAAAGGAATACCTTGCTGGAAACTCGTGCCTGGCTCCAACCGGAATTACAAGAACGTCGGCTCTTCACGGTAGGTGGCGGTAGATCCGTAAATCAGGTCCACTGTCAGGCCTCGTGATCACAACAGATAAACACATGCGGAAGCTAACAAAAAGTGGGTAAAATTTTCGCTTTTAGGCCCGACGGTTTAAACATATAATTTAAAATACAACAATACATAAAATAAGTTTCCCAATTCATAAAACAACCAACAATAAAGCGTACATAATTCCAAGCATGCATCAGGCTACCCTACGAGTACAACAACAAAGCACAGGGCATCTCCCTGGCTAACCGATACATATATATATAAGTATGCTATATGCAACTGGGACACGCTAGCCACCTCCTGGGGCACCACCAGCTGGGTTAAACCCACGACCAGCTGTAGAACCTGGGTTTCCTGAAAACAAAGCAACAAAGAAACAACCAAGCCCCGGAGGGACATGGGGTTAAACCCCAGTACGGAGAGCAAACATAAAACAGCAAATAACAGCAAGAATAAAATGCAGATGCTATGCATGAGAAGGGAAACAACAGTTCAACGGGATCAGCCAGAATAGTGGCCATAGGGTTTGTTCCCAGTGTGGTAGTTAGCCACTGGAGTGAAATCGACCCAAAAAACAACTCAAACTTCAATACAGAGATCAAACCCACATAATCTCTTAATCAATCGATTAATTTCCAAAATAAATCCTTAATACAAAAAATCAGGTCTCACATCCACGACCGGAACCGATCTCCCTCCAATCAGCCTGCACTAGAAGGCTGAAAGATTTTATCTCCAACGGATTCTCCTCGAAAAACTAGCCGGAACAAGTCCGGCGAGCGGCGGCATGAGGGGAGGAGAGGAAGGGCGGCGGCTATTGAAGCTTAGGGTTAGGGTTTAGAGTCTAATGATCAAGTGTTATGAAGTCTAGGCATAATTCTACCTTAAGTAGAATTAAAGGTGGACTAGGACCGGCCCAACTGGCCCGGGTCCAACGGATGAACATTCAGTTCATCCCCATCACCGAGACTTCATTATATCTCCGATCGCCGATCAGATCGGACCGATCGACTCAGTTTCCAAAACTGAATGCTATGATCTGAAAAACCATTTTTCAGAACCCCAGTGCATAATGACCGTTTTGCCCCTCAACATCGGCAAATCACGATTTGACCTCTGTTGACTTTTTAGGAAGTCGCACTCCCAAAGTCCTCTTCTCATGCTCAACACATTGAGCTTAGTATCCGTGCGGGAATCTCGAATCCAGTACTTGTGTGACCCTCAATGGTTCAGGGATACAGCTAGCCGTGGGCCCACAACCATTGTGGCTCCGGAATCACAATTCCGGTCCTGCCCAACGGATCATGGTAAGAGCGTCTAGCAACATCGCCCCATGATCCCCTAGGTATCACTGATAGTGCCTGCAAGAACCAGTTGGTCGTGGTTAGCGTATAGTATGGTCCTTTCAATCCATATATCCAGATCAGATCAACGACCATTGGTAAATCGAGAGTAGCTATAGATCCGATAGCTATGCATACATCTTGGAGATCGAATAGTGACATCGCGAGTGTAACTAGGTAAACACATTTACCTAAGACACTTCTAGTACTCTGGCCAGAGATTCATACACTATTATCCCCTCAGATAGCATAGGATATCCACGCATGTCTGCGAGCGGTAAATCCTCGACAACGATGCATCGACTCCTACATGCGTCGGGGTCTCACCCAATCCCGACCACTTATGACCCCAAGTGAGTCGGCAAACGGGTCAAAGTGAGACGCCTATCATGTAGAGTCTCAATGACGTTTCGAGTCGTGAGGACTAATCAGTACAACCAAGACCTCGGACTTATCCACTCGACAAATGGTAACCACTTGGAAAGTCCGAATGAGGGTAGTTCGATAGATCACCAGGTCACTATCTATCTGCATGCTCAGAACATCACAATGCTCCCTACCAATGAAACATGGTACTTCGCATCGCAGATACTAGTCTCGAACTCGGGCGGCCTTATCCTCATTTTGACGGCCCAATCGACTAGGAACATGTTCAGAATACACAGTGACTATTAGATGTGTTTCATGATTGCCGTCATACCCACTATCACATCTAACATACACTTAGGTGTATTCTAGGTATTTACTCAACGCAATTGTTAATCATTATACACACAATGAAAGTAAAGAACGCCATATAATAAATGCGAATATCATATATAAAGATTGTCATATAAAAGAGTCTATAAACCTACACGCCACAAGTTGGATTGTTGGACATCTACTCTAACATCAACTCCAACCGCGACTCTTGGGAAACGTCAAGTGCATAAATCATGAATCCAGCATTATCCAGCGATAGCAGGCTAAACATCTCCATGGCGGACACCAGTGGAATCTTCGAGCGTGAATCAGCACCGTAGAATTCCCACCTCTCACCCCACCATGAAAACAGTCAACACTAGCCTTATAGCTAGATAATACGTCCATTCACAAAATGCAATCAAAATCTCTGATTCCCAAAACAATCAGATTGGACACCAAAACGTGCTCATCAAATCTAAGCACACAATCCAACACCACTTCACGGGACCACATATTCACACCAGCAGGGGTAGACACGGAAACAGCATCACACAATGGGAAAGAACTCAACCCATACTCACAAACAAACAACTCAGAAATAAAAGAGTGTGATGCACCAGTGTCAAATAGAACTCTCGTAGGATAATCCAAGATAAGGAATGTACCTGCGATCATCATACCAGGTGCCTCCTCAGCCTGCTCTCTCGACAAAGCGTTCGCCTCAGCCTGCTGCGGAATCTGAGACGGAGGTCTCGAAGGCGCTCCAAACCTATATGGCTCATGGGGTTGGAATCCAGATCGCTGAGTAGGGGCAGGAAACTGCGGTCTCTGGGAAGAACCACCAGCTGATCCTTGCTGCGAAGAAACTAAAGACTGACCCCTCAACAAAGGACATACTCTCTGAAAATGTCCGGGCTGTCCACAGTTATGGTAAAACCCCTGAACTCCTCGACAATACGAAGTCGGATGCCTTCCTCCGCATGTCCACAAGACATTCCGTTAGTACCACTGCCGGAACCACTGCCAGAACCAGAACTCGCTGAACCAGAGGAACTCGAATTCGCCTTCTTCTTAAACTGTTTCCCTCGAGGTCAAAACCTTTGGAGATTCGTCTGCTGCTGCGACCCCTGAGGATAATAAAAAGATTGCGACGCATCCTACACAGGCTGATAGGTGCGTCCAGTAGTCGGTTGAATCGGAGCCTCAACCTCCTACAAACTCTCCTCAATGTCCACTGCTCAGTTCACTGCATCAATATATGTCTAAGATTAATTTGTTGGATTGTATCGGTTTTTGGAGATCTCCACTGGTTCAAATCTCAGTTTGAGAGTTTGGTTTACATTTTTGGGTTTGAAATAGCATTTGGAGCAATTCTGGAAGTTTTCGTGTTTTTGAGCTTTTTGTTTTGGGAGTTTTCTGCTGGTCGAATCTTTGTTTGAGAGTTTGGTTGGCATTTTCGGGTTTGAAATAGCATTTGGAGCAATTCTGGAAGTTTTCGTGTTTTTGAGATTTTTGAGTATCAGCTGGTTTTTATGGTGAGAGCTGGTCGGTGATGAATCCAGCAGAAGCGTGTTTTAGCACGAGATTCCTGAAACACCGTCGTTTGCGTGAAGTGTGGTTGCGCGTGTTGTGATCAGCAGGTGCTTCAGAGTTTTCGTGTATCGAGGGCAAAACGACTGCGTTTAGTTTAGTTGGCGCGACGTCGTTCGGATGTTGCATCTGGTACCAGCTGATAGATTGCGTGTGTGTGTCTGCTGGTTGGTCAGCAGAAGCAGATGTCAACGCTGGTCAAAATATCTGTAGCTCGAAGAGGAAACGTCGTCGTTTCGTTGTTGCGACTGGAAGTCCAGCTGCGAGTGATTTTCGCTTCTATAGCTTGCTGCTGGTATTTCACGAGAGCTATCGATTGGATGACGTCAGTGGAGCGACATCGTTTGAGTTAGTTGCAACGCTGCGTTTTGAGGTTGCGACTGGTACCAGAAAAGAGAAGTGTTGTGTGTTATATCTTGCGACATGATGACCAGCTGCTGGTATAGCATCCTATACGACGTCGTTTGGATAAGTTGGTGCGACGCCGTTTTGAGAACCAGCCGTTAGTTTGCTTTGCGATTTGTTGTAGCGTTGTTGGAGAAATCAGCAGTTGGTTCTTGCGTCTGCTGGTTAGTTGGTACCTGTTGGTTTGGGAAATTAAGTGTGTCGACTGGTTTTGTCGGTGGACAATTGATTGTGTTGATTTCAGTCGTGGAAAGTGCTATTTATAGGAAGGCTTGGTCTTCGAATTGTGATATCAATTCCATACTTAGCAAATATTTCCCTCGTCTATGTTCTTCGTTTCTAACCCTAGAGCACTGTTCACCGTGAGCTATTCCGGTGAATTCCCGTTGTTTTCGGTGGTTGTTTTGCTCGTGCGAGGTAGCGTTGGACTCCTCTCGAGAAGCTCTTCCATTTTCTACCAGTTTTAGAAGTTGTAATTGGCTAGTTGAGGAACGCAAAGTTGCTGCCGTTCGAGTGTTGCGTCGACCGGGTAGAACTACGTTCTGGTTTTCGGTGAGACCTTGTTCCTAGCCATGTTTTAAGCTTTCTGTGTAATTGTTGAGGTATATTGAGCAGCTTGTTGAGTGTGACTCCCAGCCGTGAGCTTGATTAGCAACCCGTTAGATTTATGTTGTGTATGCCGTGTGTTTATCAGGCTTTTACCAGAGTCTTCGGGATTTCCTTGTGGTAACCAGTGTGTGCTATTTGTAGCCCAGAAGTATAAGGTACGGATTTGATATTATATTACAGCGAGGTTATGGCTTGGATGATTGTAGTTGCTGGTATGTGGAATGGCCGTGCCGTCTTTGAGCTACCAGGAATACCCGTTGCAGATCCTTGGCAGAAAAGAGAAACAGTTGAGGAATAAAACCATTCCGTTGGTGATGGTGCAGTGGAGCAAACATGGTAGGGAAGAAGCTACTTGGGAGCTGGAAGAAAAGATGGCCGCATCTATTTGAGTAGCTGTTGAGCTAGATTATCCAGTAGCTTGTAGTTTTGCTGTTTTTCTTCCTTAGTTGTTGTGATGTATTTGCTCAGTTATCTTGAACTCTTGGCCTTGTGTTGGGCGAGTCTGTTTGTAGCTTCCTGTTGTGTTGTTTTCCCGAGTTGTTGTTGTGATTTCGAGGACGAAATCCTTTTTAGTGGGGGAGAAATGTGAGACCTGGATTTGTATTAAGATTAATTTGTTGGATTGTATTGGTTTTTGGAGATCTCCGCTGGTTCAAATCTCTGTTTGAGAGTTTGGTTTAAATTTTCGGGTTTGAAATAGCATTTGGAGCAATTCTGGAAGTTTTCGTGTTTTTGAGATTTTTGAGTATCAGCTGGTTTTTATGGTAAGAGCTGGTCGGTGATGAATCCAGCAGAAGCGTGTTTTAGCACGAGATTCCTGAAACGCCGTCGTTTGCGTGAAGTCTGGTTGCGCGTGTTGTGATCAGCAGGTGCTTTAGCGTTTTCGTGTATCGAGGGCAAAACGACTGCGTTTAGTTTAGTTGGCGCGACGTCGTTTGGATGTTGCGTCTGGTACCAGCTGATAGATCGCGTGTGTGTGTCTGCTGGTTGGTCAGCAGAAGCAGATGTCAACGCTGGTCAAAATTTCTGTAGCTCGAAGAGGAAACGTCGTCGTTTCGTTGTTGCGACTGGAAGTCCAGCTATAAGTGATTTTCGCTTCTGTAGCTTGCTGCTGGTATTTCACGAGAGCTAGCGACTGGATGACGTCAGTGGAGCGACGTCGTTTGAGTTTGTTGCAACGCTGCGTTTTGAGGTTGCGACTGGTACCAGCAGAGAGAAGTGTTGTGTGTTATATCTTGCGACTGGATGACCAGCTGCTGGTATAGCATCCTATGCGACGTCTTTTGGGTAAGTTGGTTGACGCCGTTTTGAGAACCAGCCGTTAGTTTGCTTTGCGATTTGTTGTAGCGTTGTTGGAGAAATCAGCAGTTGGTTCTTGCGTCTGCTGGTTAGTTTGTACCTGCTGGTTTGGGAAATTAATTGTGTCGACTGGTTTTGTCGGTGGACAATTGATTGTGTTGATTTCAGTCGTAGCAGAAATACCGCACTCTCATCTCCCTGCTGGGATCGTTAGCCACCATGCGCCGAGTGGTTAACTACCACAGTTCATGGGCGAGGCAACAGCAGGTCGAGTTGTTTGATGCATCTGGTATTTGGGTGTTGTATCATGGCGAGTGGCTCATTACCACACTGTGAACACACCCCGTGGCCACTATTCGTTGTTGATGATTCTTGGAGCTATGTTTGAGTTCCTTAGCTCCCTTGTAGGTTGAGCCTTCCGTTGCTATCAGGTGTCTCATGCATAGCATCTGCATTTTATTTCTTGTTGTTTATTGCTGTTGTATTGTTGCTCTCCGTACTGGGGTTTGACCCCATGTCCCTCCGGGGCTTGGTTTGTTTCTTTGTTGCGTTGTTTTCAGGAAACCCAGGTTCTACAGCTGGTCGTGGTTTTAACCCAGCTGGTGGTGCCCCAGGAGGTGGCTAGCGTGTCCCAGTTGCATATAGCATACTTATATATATGTATCAGTTAGCCAGGGGGATGCCCTGCGCTTTGTTGTTGTACCCGTAGGGGAGTCTGATACATGTTTTGAATTATGTATGCTTTATTTTTGGATGTTTTATGAATTGGGAAACTTATTTTAAGTATCGTTGTATTTTAAATTATATGTTTAAAACCGTCGGGCCTAAAAGCAAAAATTTTACCCACTTTTGGATTGCTTCCGCATGTGTTGTCTGTTTAGAGCACGAGGCCTGACACACATCGTCATATCTATCAACAGCTGGTTAACCAACCCAGTGACTGGATATGCGCAACAGATCCCTCGCTACTGGTACCAGACGCAATACCCAAAACGCTGCGTTTCAACATAATAATACGACGTCGCCTCTCATCAGCGACTGGTTCCTCAAACCAACACAACAATCGATCCTCTGCTGATGACCACGTGACAAATAGCAGTCAACACCCAAAAATGTTGACCAACACGTGTCGCTTCCTCGATCATTCTCGCAATTGCGCGCCTGCTTCCAGCAGCAACCTCACCAAGCGCAACTACTGCCAGCAGATTCCTTCTTCAAGCGCAACTACTGATTTAAATTCAACCAGCTACGAGCTACAGTACCGTTGACTCTTGAATTTCGTTGCGACTGGTTTCTAACACTTAGAGAAATTCGACAACCCAAAATCCCATGACTAATCCTACGAAACAGATTAATCACTATTTGAATTTCTCAATCCTCACACCCTTTGTCTAGTGCGACCTCCTCCACTTTGCGAACTACTTCCTCTCTTCTTCGCAGGCTCACTTCTACTGCCTCCTCCTCCACCAGGTCTGTTCCTATCGTCAGGTGGAGGCTGCGGACCTTGGCCTTGGCTGCTACCCACTTCCCCCTTTTTGTCATCACGGCCACTATTGAAGAAGGCTATTAATTCAGCAAGGTTAACACGAAGGTTAGTATACTGTTCCTGTGTTTCCACACGGAATTAAAGCAAATCATTGTGAATAACAGCCAGCTGATCTTCGAACTCCTTAGACAAAGCAGCCTTTTGATCTTTTACCTCCTTACGGAAGATCTCGATTTGAACACGGGCAGCTCTGTCCTGATTATCAGCTCTAGAAAGAGTAAAGTCTCAAGAATTGAGATTTTGCAAAGAATTCTGCCTTGAGCCTCGAAATTTGAATTTTTGTTTGCACATGCTCAAGGGAAATCTGATCCACTGAAGCACGGAGATGTGAAAACTCTGTTGTAAGATCTGGAGGGAGAACAGCAGTTGGTTCATCGCTTAGAGGAATATCATTGGTAGCAAAACGCATCGGATAATCTGAATACGCACTCGGAGAAACTAAATCTGCATCCGGAGAACTCTGAGAAGTATCTAGAGCTATTGTAGAACCTGCCTCTGTATCTACAACTGTTTCTACGGCAACTTTTTCGGAAGAGGGTATACTGATAGAATCTACAATCTGTATACGGTGGCAAACATTATTCACAGTTCTTCTTGGAACCCCAGTTCTGTCGACCAATGGTCTAGCAACTACTAAATTTGTACAAAAAATGCGAGTCCCAACTTGTTCCTCCAAAAATATTAAACTGCAAAATATCTGTACAAACTCAGAACCAACCCCAAGTCTTGACCATAGGCGGTGGAAAGCCCAGATCTTGAACTGGCTCAATAAACACACAGATCGGGGCAAGGATACTTACAGAACCCCTTTGAGACACCAACTTCTTCTTGCGATAACGAGATGGACGGCACATGTAGTACCACTGATCCGGCCCCTCTATAGGTGTCCACAATCCATTTACTTTGATGAGATGTCTACTCCAGCAAATAGATCTGGTGTTTGTATTGGATCGGTTGATAATTGCTCCACGATCTCTTTCCGCTCCTTCAAACAGTCTAGAGGAAATCGGGCGCGTCCATTCCAGATTATGCACTCTCATCTGCTCCTTTAATTTCGCCAAAGCAACAAAATGAGCATCTTAAAGCATTTCCAAAATCTGTAAATCAAATGTTGTGGGCTGACCGGATTTGAAATTCTTATACCTAGCCTCCAAGAATTTCCGCAACAGCATCTCTTTATACTTAGCAATTATGTACAAACGCCTATTTACAGCGGTCTGAAGCGAATCTGTCTAAGCCCAAACCAAATTTTTTTCCTCCTTAGTAGCTATATCTGAAAGTGGCCCTAAAACTGCCAAACGGCGTAAGCTGAAAGAAGAAAAGAATGAAACAATCTCGTCGATAACCTTTTCCCTTAACTGCACAAGAAACTCTATATCAGCACAGATCAAGGAAAACATTTCTTGGGCCAGATGCCCTTTTATTTCATCCTTTTCGACAAGGGGCGCCTTCCCCTTATCGGTAACAGCAATCTGAGGGAGACTAGCATCAGCACAGATCAAGGAAAACATTTCTTGGGCCAGATGCCCTTTTATTTCATCCTTTTCGACAAGGGGCGCCTTCCCCTTATCGGTAACAGCAATCTGAGGGAGACTAGCCTTATACCAGTCTCCTTCCTTGACTCCTGGGATCTCAATACTCAGTCCGAATTTGATTTTGGTAGGATCCTCTGCTGTCACAGATGGCAACCTCATATCCACAGGGATCATCGCCAAAAGATCATCGATTGGTATTGATTCCTCATCAGACGTAGATTTTACAGTAAGCTCCAGAACCTTGCTCAAGGGCTCTTTGTCTTCAGAGTCTATAATCTTCTCTAAAATTTGTTCCTGAACTTCCATTAGTGCCGTTTCTTTCTCCCTTTCCTTCTCAGTCTCTACTGGCTCAATATCCGTCTCCTTATTCTTCGCAGTCTCAGTAACCTCCACCACCACTGGTTCTACCACATCAGGTTCCTCTGTCTCATTTATCTTACTTGGTTGCTTAAACACAGACATGTCGTTATCCTCCCCAGATATCATAGGTTCTTTAAGAAACTGTTTCGGTGCAGTAAAAGATGCCATTTTGCTAGAATTTAATTTTCAACTCCATCAAGATTATCATCCTCATCATTGACAGCAATCGAGTGCTCATAGCCCTCAATATCTATTTCAGCAGATCTCGTTATCTCTGGTTCCTCCAAATCTGTTTCCATCTGCTCTGTTTCGGTGATAATCTGTCCAATAATATTATCCACTTCATCGACAATAGTGGTTTCCCACTCTTTCTCAACAGCATCTCCCACATCTGTTTCTTTCTCATCATCAAATCATGTTGGCAATATCAATTTCCTCTTTGGTGCGCGGCGTCTTCGAGCACGCTGAGTCATAGCTGGGACAACAGAGATAGGTTCAACATCTTGATCCAAAGTAACAAATGCCAAGTTCTTGTCTGAGGGAGCTACTTTCCCCACAGTTGTCCTCTTCTTCTTAGCGACAGACTCACCAATAGTAGGAGCTGGTCTCCTTTTTGATGCAGCCTTCTTCTTCACAACTGGCTCATCTCTCGCTGGCTCATCCATATCAACTGTGATCTTTTTGTTTTTGTCCACGTAAGTGCCAACTGTTTTAGCGGTAAGGATTTTGAGAGGTGGAAATTCCTTTGATTCCTCCAACTCCAAGTCCGGTGCACCCTTCAACAAGATACAAATCTGCACCGCATATTCTCTGGCTTGCCTCATCGCGGGAGTCACCATATCCTTAAAGATATTGAACAGCAGTCTACCCCAATAGATTTTGACTCCGCTATGAATAGCAGACACCATCGGAAAGCGTTCATGGGTGACTGCATCAAAAGAATCTTCTTTGACCATCACGGTCTTAGCCAAAATATCGTTCAACAAACGAAATTCAAATTTCATTTCCCTCTTTTTGCAAGAGGTTTTCAGCTGTTGACCATAAAAATAAAATGCAGTCCTTGCATCAAATACCAAATCCTTCGGCACATCACTCATCTCCGTCAATCCTTCAGTAGGCAACTCAAACGTACCAGCAAACAATTCCTCAGAAATCTCAACCCTGAACGGTACTTACAACTTTTCCATCCCTCACAGAAGCATTACTACGAACCCACGAAGTCCAGAGGACTCAAGGGCCTTAAACATCTTAACCATGCCTTCATCCTCCATCCCGAAAACTGAGTCGAAGTAGATTTGACTGGCGTTGTTGATCAAAGCAGAGGCCATTTCTGAATAGTTGATAGAACTGAATCGTTGAAAGCAAAGACAATCTGCAAAGAAGAAAGCACTGAAAACAAGAGATATCGATAGCAATATTTCTCAAGGTAAATGTTAGTGAAAATCGAAACGGCGTATATAAGACGGAGAAGATGAAACGACACGCGTTTACCGTGTTGATGTGACGTTTCGCATGATGACAACACACATGTCAATCATCCGATGGCGCGATCAGATTTTGAAAAGATTTTCGAAATCATTTTGAATTTTAACCACAAAGGGTAAAAAGTGAAAACGAGCGCCATTTTATCATTACGTCACAACCTTAGATCTGTTTTGATATATCAGCTGGGGTAACCAGATCTGTTATCTTATAAGCATCAGTTGTATATACATGAGATCTGAATAAATTCAGATCACACGTATTCAGCTGACTCACCACTTATTAACCCAGATCTCATGTTCCCCCTAAAGCTGAGGTTCTCCCAAGTCTGAATGTTTACCAAATCTGGAAATCCACGACATTCCCCCTGTACAGTAGACTCAGATCTGAGGTAAGAGAGAGCTGTTCAACCTGCAATTGTTAGCACATAGACAAATCAAGACAGTTCAAAGAGACCAATAATATTTCAAAAATACGAAAACTTAGCGTCCTGTAAGGGTTTCGTGAAGATATCAGCAACTTGCTGATCTGTTGGCACATATTCCAGCCGGACGTCATTTTTGAGCACGTGATCTCTTATAAAATGATGCCTGATGTCGATATTCTTTGTTCTAGAGTGCAACACAGGATTTTGGGTGATTGCGATGGCACTGGTGTTGTCACAGAGAATAGGTGCTTCAGAAGCATCAATGCTGTGACGTCCACGCCCATGGGTGTCAATGGATTTAAAATAAAGAGATAAAAGAGGAAAAGAAGGGCTGAAATGAAATATTGTAAGTTGTATTTCTTACAACATAAAAATTTGAGACACAAACACCCTTGGCGCCAAATAAAAATAGCGGAAACAGATCTGAATCACAAGTTGATATAAAATGCAAAGTGCGAAATTACAACATCTGAAATTCTATATGAATTCAATCATTGTTCTAATGGATCTAGTACAGATTTGTCAAAAGATCAAAAACAACAACAGCTGCACGGAAAACATCAGCCATTGATAAACAGAATCACCACAACTGGTTCAGCTCCCTCCGCCCATCTGCCCCAGATCTGTCTCACCTGCACCATTTAAAAGCTAATGAGCCTAGAGGCTCAGCAAGTAAAATCTGAGAATAACAAATTCACTTAATGCAGGCAACATCTCATATCTGAACATAACTCAGTTTAAAGGAAGGCATTTAAACTTGAATATCATTCGTAAAAACAGATTTGAGACATAACCCAGATCTCATCATTATTTTCTTGTGATTTATGGCTTAGAAGCTCTCCTTAGGTCCTTTGGCACTTGATCAAGTTACTTCTGAATTCAATCTTTATGGCATGAAGCCTATATGAAGGGGCAACAGACACGCTCGACGACTGCTCACCCTTCCTTTATGAAGGGGCAACTGGCTTGGTAGCTGCTCACCCTTCCTTTATGACCGTCTGTTATCTACGCCATAAATCCCTTAAAACTAAACTTTTCTTCCTTTAAACTCATATGTGGTTGAAATAAGATTTGAACATCATCGGGGTTCATCACATTTTGAAACTCGTTTCCCTTTAAAATCTCACTGAGCATCAGATTCGACTACTGGGGACTTATCGCTGAAGTGAAAACAGATTTGGCTAACAAAATAGTGCTTGAGTACAAAAAAGATCCGGGTCGTAAACATAGATTCGACTATATGAGGAGTATTGCTAAAGCTGAAACAAATGTGGCGTAAAGGAACAGTATCGATATTGGAATCAGAATCGACTATCGGGGATACATCGTTGGCGAGAAAACAGATTTGACTCTAGAAGCGCTATCGCTAGCGGGGAATTCAGCTGTGAACCTGGGAACACTATTGCTAACTGATAAAACTGATTCCACTGAAGAAAAAGATATACCGCAATCTTAAAAGAAACAGACTTGACTAGCGAAATGGCACTGCTGGCGTGGAAATCAGATTTGAACGTAGAGGCAGTGTATGAGCGCTATCGCTAGCGGGGAATTCAGCTGTGAACCTGGGAACACTATGGCTAACTGATAAAACTGATTCCATTGAAGAAAAAGATATACCGCCATCTTAAAAGAAACAGACTTGACTAGAGAAATGGCACAGCTGGCGTGGAAATCAGATTTGAACGTAGAGGCAGTGTATGAGTGAAACAGATTTTACATTTGCAAGGCAGACTTGATATGGGATTTTTCATACTTGAAGATAGGATCTGGTTACTAGTATAGGAAAACCGACTTGGCTATGTAACTTAGTACTATAATATCTCGACGACATGCAAGATACCAGCCTCGCCTATCTAACCGGAATGAAATCCCGATTGGACCAACATCGTCGATTACTTGGAGTCAAGTCCAGACGTCGCAACTCACCAAGACGAATAACTTCATAATCTTTCGTGGAACTAGAACCTGAATGCTCAATGTTTTGAAAACACATCAACCTCTGCGCTTAAAACATACTGGGATTCTTCTAAAACAGAAACAACAATGAACCTGATCTTTCATTTTCATAAACATGCTTGCACATTTCTATATCTTTAACATGAGCAGTCAAGCAAACAGAACTGAGGAAACAATATATGCTTTAGAATGGTGTAGCAAGGATCAAATTTTACTTGCCTTAACAATGAAAACACGGAGACAGCTGGTTCCTTCAGAAATCCTCCTCAAGCACCACGACGAGTTCCAAAGAGTTTTAAGAAGATAAAAGATTTTCTCTTCAAGTGAAGATGAACTCAACTTCTCGTAACATATAAGAGAGAATGATTGACATTAGGTGAAAACACTCGAGTAGGCATGGGATTCCTACCAACTATTTGTCCTTTTTGAAAGATTTGTAAAAAGCTCCCAATTACTGTTTTAAATTTGGAAATTTGCCAAAGAATTTTGAAGAGAATAGTTTGCTAGATTTGAAGAATTTTATTTTCGAAATCTGAAATCTACTCTAGCTTGTGCTTGAGGCGAAGTCTGTCAGGAAACCTTCTGAGTCGTATCTCGTATCTGAATCAGCTTTTTAAACAATTAAAATAAATCAAAGATGAAATCTGAATGCTCGTATTAACAAATTTGGTCCTTAAAAATAAAAAGGGTTCATAGATGTGGCCTTATGGATTTTGGGGCGCTACAACTCTACCCTATTTATTGAAATTTCGTCCTCGAAATTTACTTACCAAACAGATTTGGGTAAAGACTATGCATATCAGCTTCGATCTCCCACGTAGCTTCTCGTTCTGTTTGGTTAGACCATTGCACCTTAACCATAGGGATACTATGGTTTCTCAACTTCCTAATCTCATGAAAGAATAATCCTCTCGGGTCTCTCTTCATAACTCAGATCTTGTGCTAACTGAATTGGCTCATGACTCAATACGTGCGATGGGTTGGGAATATACTTCCTCAAAGCTGATACGTGAAAACACTATTCACTACGAACAGATGCAGGGGGCAATGCTAAACGGTAAGCTAACGTTCCTACTCGTTCCAGAATTTCATAAGGTCCAATATAAGTGAAACTCAGCTGTCCCTTCTTTCCAAAATGCATTACTCCCTTCATCGGAGCTACTCTCAAAAACACATGGTCACCAACCTCAAAACTCAGCTTCCGTCGTCTATTATCTGCGTAACTCTTCTATCTGCTCTGAGCAGCTCTCATCCGCTATCTAATTTTTCTAACAGCCGCTACTGTTTGCTCTACCATATCTGGTCCTAAACCAGCTCGCTCTCCTACCTCATCCCAGTGAAGAGGTGTTCTACACTTGCGCCATAGAGAGCTTCGTATGGGGCCATCTGGATAGAAGATTGGAAACTGTTGTTATACGCAAATTCTACCAACGGCAGCTTTGAATCCCAGCTCTCTGAAAAGTCCACAATACAAGCTCTGAGCAAATCTTCTAGAATCTGAATCACCCTTTCTGATTGACCATCTGTCTGGGGGTGAAAGGCCGTGCTAAAATTCAACTTCGTACCCAAAGCTTTATGCAAACTCTTCCAAAAAGCTGACGTAAACTTCGAATCTCTATCAGATACTATCGAAACTGGAACACCGTGCAGCCTCACTATTTCCTTTACATAAAGATCTACATATCTTCTTACATCGTATGTTGTCTTAACTGGTAAGAAGTGAGCTGACTTAGTGAGTCTGTCTACTATAACCAAAATAGAATTATATCCTTGAACAGTCCTGGGTAATCCAACCAAAAAATCCATAGCTATACACTCCCATTTCCATTCTGGAATAGTCAGGGGCTTCAACGTTCTGCTGGTATTTGGTGTTCAGCTTTCATAAACACGTTAAACAGTCAGAAACGAATCTTGATATATACCTATTCATTCCCGGCCACCAATAAAACTTCTGGAGATCCTTATACATCTTAATACTCCCCGGATGCACAGAGTATGAGGCTGTATGGGCCTCTGCCATCAGATCTGATCTCAGGCTGTCTACTTGGGGCACCCATATCCGGCCCTGAAATCTCATTATTCCTTCCTCTGAAAAATAGAGGTTGCTACCTCTCTCTCTATCCTGCTTAACCCACTTCTGAAGCTACTCATCTTTCAGTTGTCCCTTTCGGATCTGGTCTATCAGATTTGATCGTATGGTGAGATCTGCCAAAATCACAGTACTACCACTGGGCACCAATTCAATTCCAAACTTCTCAATATCATGCGCCAATGGTCTCTGGACGTTAAGTTGGGTTATTCCAATAGATTTCCTACTTAGAGCATCCGCTACTACGTTGGCTTTTCCTAGGTGATAGCTGATTGTATAGTCGTAATCCTTCACCAGCTCTAGCCATCTCCTCTGCCTCATATTAAGTTCCTTCTGGGTGAAAAAGTATTTGAGGCTATTATGATCTGTGAATATCTCACACTTCTCCCCATAAAGGTAATGTCTCCAAATATTCAAGGCAAATACTACTGTTGTCAGCTCTAAGTCATGGGTGCGATAATTCTTCTCATGATCCTTAAGTTGTCTGGAGGCATAAGAAATTACTCTATGGTCCTGCATCAGTATAGCACCTAAACCCAACTTGGACGCATCTGTGTAAATCACAAACTTCCCTTGATTAGATGTCATGGTTAGCACGGGGGCTTCTATCAACGCTTGTTTTAACTTCTCAAAGCTGAGTTGACATTCTGGTGTCCATCATACTTAACCTGCTTTCTTGTTAGCGAGGTCAAGGGGACTGCTATCTTCGAAAAGCCTTGAATGAATCGCCTATAGTATCCGGCTAAACCCAAGAAACTCCTTACTTCCTATTAGGACCGAAGGATCAGATCTCTCTCTAATACAAGACAATTAAACGAAACATGCCGAAAGATCTGATCCTATAAAAAGAAATAAAAGCGAGGCGTCAAACAAAACTTCACAGGTTATTGAACATAAAACAGAGCACCGGAGACAAGACAGATCTAGGTATGTAAATAAAAACATAGCGAAAATACCAGAACTAAATCCTAAATTATAAAACTAACGCAAACTAGATTTTCATTAAAGCATATGTATGATGCGTGACTAACAGTGCATGATATCTGTTTGCTGTACAATTGTGACAGTTAAAGTATGCGTGACATCTGTTTGTTCCAAACAGAGTTATGCATGCGTGCTAATGTAAATGCTAATGCGAGTACTGTAAATAATAAAATAATAATACACTGCTATTTGTTTATGGAAGTTCGGATATAAATATCCTACGTCTCCCCTTCTTCCTCCTAGGAAGGTTCCACTAGAAGATTTGATCCGCAGACCCAATCACCGAGCCTCGCTCCAGGTGAACTCCTAGACTTTACACCAGCCCTCGGCTGTGCCGCTCACTTGTTTTACGCCTATGTGAGAAAGGCTACAGACACAGAGTTTAACGTCTTCATGCTTGAGCGGGATCTGATTTTGTATTGTTTGTGATTCACTCGCTAAGCAATTTCGCACATCTCTCAAAATATGAGAGTGAATCTGTGTGTGTGAGATTTTACAGTGAACGCTCAACTCTCTAAATAATAAATCTCACACACTGGGAAAATGCTTCTACAAAAGGTGATTGAGACTCAGCAGTCGACACTTTGCAATAAGCTCCTCTTTCATGGTGGTCGACTGCTTCGTCTCTCTATTTTTCTTCCCTCTTTGCACTGTGCGTTCCTTTTCCTGATTGTTGTCTATTGATCACACAGCGTCACAGATTCCTTCAAATTCATCTTCTATATAAAACCTCTGTTCAAATTTATTCCCGTTGGACACAATTTTTCTTCTGTTGAAATGTGTTCGGTAAAGTACCGACAGTGAGTTGTCCTTGTGTCCTTTCTTTTGCAGGCTTTTTGTTGTCTTATGCTTATCGCTGAAACACTGTTGCTTGCATCTTACTGCTGATTTCATGTTTTCTTCGCGCTACGTCTGATTCACTATTAAGAGTTAAACGACGTCGCTCCATCTCTTGCGCTTCTCTTGTAAACTGCTGATATTGCTTTTGCTCAACTGCTGATTGTGATGACATCACTGCTGATGTCATCATCGCTGATCCATCTACTGATTCTGCTGACGTCACTGCTGCTGATCCATCTTGTTGTCTACTGATATTGCTGATGCCATCATTGCTGATCACAGCTTGTTGTCTCCTGATAAAGTTGACGTCATCATCGCTGATTCCAGATTCCTCCAATAGAAATGCTGACGTCATAATATCTGTTTGGCAAACTGTAGCGTTAACTGTTGAGTATACTGTTGCGGTAACTGACGGTGTCTATGACGTCACGGTCTCTGATAACCCTGCTATGCACATATCTATTGACAGCAACTTCAACAGGGATCTTCTTCTTCTATCGAGAACGCTTCATCAGATATCTCCTATTCATTACTGTTATCAGATTTCTCTTCGCTTCAATCCAACAGCTGATTGCTTCTCTTCACTAATGAACATCTGATAACTTCTTCTGTCAGCTTCTGAAATAGTATCTGCCAACAGTTTATGTCATAGTATCTTTCTTCGACAGCAACCTCAACAGTAGGTAGTAACCTCAACAGTAACCTGCTTTCAACAATTATGCGATGCAACTTTCTTCAACATACGTCTGCCAGACTTCTCCTGTTCATTCCTTCTCTTCATACGTCTGCCAGACTAATCAATT
>KV018487.1:14803-27092 GCA_001598015.1 Dorcoceras hygrometricum
TCTAGGAATGCCACCTTTATGGAAAGGGAATTTCTACTTGATAGAAAGGGCATAATAGTAGAACTCGAAGAGGTTCGAGATCCAATCGAAGTACCAAGTGAATCTCCTGCACCTCCAGAGCCAGTTCCAGAAATGGTCGCACCTTGGAGATCCGAAAGGGTCCCTAGGGCTCCTGAGAGATATGGTTTTCTCCTTGAAGATGATCAAGGTGATCAAGTTGTTGGATCTGATCCAAGAACTTTCAAGGAGGCAATTTCCGATGCTGATTCTAATTTGTGGCTTGAAGCAATACAGTCTGAGTTTGACTCAATGCATGCGAACCAAGTTTGGACTCTTGTTAACCCTCCCGAAGGAATTGTTTCTATTGGGTGTAAATGGGTATACAAGAGGAAACTTGGGCCTGATGGTAAGGTAATGACCTACAAGGCACGACTGGTCGCGAAAGGTTACACTCAAAGGCAAGGTGTTGACTATGATGAAACCGTCTCTCCAGTCGCAATGTTCAAGTCAATTAGAATCTTACTTGCCATAGCCGCATGGTACGACTATGAGATATGGCAAATGGATGTGAAAACTACGTTCCTTAATGAAAACATTAAGGAAGAGATCTACATGACGCAGCCTGAGGGTTTCACATCTGTAGGAAGTGAGCATAAGGTATGCAAACTTCAGAGATCGATCTACGGTCTCAAACAAGCATCGAGGAGTTGGAACCTAAGATTCGATGAAACAATTAAGAAATTTGGTTTCATAAAGAATCCCGAGGAGCCATGTGTATATAAGAAGGTAGTTAAAAGCGCTGTGACATTCCTCGTACTTTATGTTGATGACATTCTACTCATTGGGAATGATGTAGGAATGCTGCAGTCAACTAAAGTCTGGTTGTCTAGTAGATTTTCGATGAAGGACATGGGTGAAGCATCCTATATTCTTGGAATACAGATCTATCGGGATAGATCCAAACGGATGCTCGGACTCACCCAAGCTACCTACATCGATACCATACTTAAGCGGTTCTCTATGGAAGAGTCCAAGAGAGGACACCTACCTATGTGCCACGGGGTCACTCTATCTAAGTCTATGTGTCCGAAGACTGATGAGGAGATAGAGAGTATGACACGTGTGCCATATGCCTCCGCAATAGGTAGTATTATGTATGGCATGATCTCCACTAGACCGGATGTCGCATATGCTCTGAGTGTCACGAGCCGCTACCAGGCCAACCCCGGCCAATTACATTGGAAGGCTGTGAAGGATATTCTTAAGTACTTACGAAGGACTAAGAATATGTTCATGGTCTATGGGGGTGGTGAACTGAAATAGGAAGGCTATACTGATTCTAGCTTCCAGTGTGACGTGGATGATTCGAAGTCTACCTCTGGATTTGTATTCATGCTCAATGGTGGTGCTGTCTCTTGGAAGAGTTCCAAGCAAGACACCATCGCGGATTCAACCACTGAGGCTGAGTACATCGCACCATCAGCTGCTGCTAAGGAGGCGGTTTGGATAAGGAATTTCGTCCAAGAGTTGGGCGTCATTCCTGATGGAGTTGGTCCAGTCCCGGTGTACTGCGACAACACGGGTGTCGTTGCGCAAGCAAAGGAGCCTAGGTCTCACCAAAGATCCAAAAATATACTGAGGAAATACCACATAATCCGGGATATTGTGGCTAGAGGTGACATAGCAGTTGAGAGAGTCGCCTCTGCGGACAACATTGCTGATCCACTTACGAAGCCCTTGCCAGGACCATTGTTTGAAAAACATCGCGAAACAATGGGACTGCGTCTGATGAGTAGTTGGCTTTAGGGCAAGTGGGAGATTGTTAGAGTAGATGCCCAACTAGCCAACTTGTGGCGTGTGGGTTTATAGACTTCTTGTATATGACAGTCGATCTTTATATATGATATTCATATTTATTTATGGCATTCTTTACTTTCATTGTGTTGTATGATGATTAACAAATTGCGTTGGATAAAGACCTAGAATGCACCATAGTGTATGTTAGATGTGATAGTGGGTATGACGGCTATCATGAAACACATCTAATAGTCACTGTGTATTCTGAATTAGTTCCTAGTCGATTGGACCGTCAAAATGAGGATAAGGCCGCCCGAGCTTGAGACTAGTATCTGCGATGCGAAGTACCATGTTTCATTGGTAGGGAACATTGTGATGTTCTGAGCATGCGATAGATAGTGACATGGTGATCTATCGAACTACCCTCGTTCGGACTTTCCAAGTGGTTACCATTTGTCGAGTGGATAAGTCCGAGGTCTTGGTTGTACTGATTAGTCCTCACGACTCGAAACGTCATTGAGACTCTACATGATAGGCGTCTCACTTTGACTCGTTTGCCGACTCACTTGGGGTCATTAGGCGGCGGTATTGGGTGAGATCTCGATGCATGTAGAAGTCGATGCTTCGTTGTCGAGGATTCACCGCTCGCTCTCATGCGTGGATATCCTATGCTATCTGAGGGGATAATAGTGTATAAATCTTTGGCCAGAGTACTAGAAGTGTTTTAGGTAAATGGGTTTACCTAGTTACACTCGCGATGTCACTATTCGATCTCCAAGATGTATGCATAGCTATCGGATCTCTAACGACTCTCGATTTACCAATGGTCGTTGATCTGATCGGGATATATGGATTTAAAGGACAGTACTGTATGCTAACCACGACCAACTGGTTCTTGCAGGCACTATCAGTGACACCTAGGGGATCATGGGGCGATGTTGCTAGACGCTTTACCATGATCCGTTGGGCAAGTCCGAAATTGTGATTTCGGAGCCACAATGGTTGTGGGCCCACGGCTAGCTGTATTCCTGAACCATTGAGGGTCACACAAGTACTGGATTCAAGATTCCCGCATGGAAACTGAGCTCAATGTGTTGAGCATAGGAAGAGGATTTTGGGAAGTGCGACTTCCTAAAAGTCAACAGGGGTCAAATCGTGATTTCCTGCTGTTGAGGGGCAAAACGGTCATTTTGGACTAGGTATCTGAAAAATCGTATTCACATCATAATATTCAGTTTTGGAAACTGAGTCGATCGGTCCGATCTGATCGAAGATCGGAGTTATGATGAAACCGTGGTGATTTAAATGAACCGAATGTTCATATGGACCTGGGTATGACCCAAGTCCAATAGGCCGGTTCAAGTCCATCTACCAACTTAATTTAATTAAGATGGTTAGGGCTTAATCAAAAACAACTATCATAACAAAACCCTAGCCTCCAACGCTAAGGTTTCGGCCGCCCCTCCTCTCCCAAAGCCGCCGCCGCCGCCCCTCGCCGGAATTTGTTCCGGCCAACTTTTCGAGGAGTTTCCGTCCGTGCTGATCTCGTCTGGCCTTCTAGTGTAGGCTGACAAAGGAACCTTGCTTTCGGTCATGGACTTGATTAGACGTAATCTACCGCCGCCTACCGTGAAGAGCCAGTCTCCTTGTGATTCTGGTTGGAGCCAGGCGCCTGTCGCCAACGAGGTAACATCCCGAGAAACACCCTATGAATGGTTTATAGTGCTGTTTTTATTGTATTGAACGTTTCCTGGCGCTTATTTTAAACTTCCACTGTGCCGCCGGGAGATGGGATCCGGATCCGCCACCGCTTTTCTGACAAATTTTGGCTTGATCGAATTATCTTTTTGGGTCATGTGATTTCGGCGCAAGGGATTTTGGTGGATCCGAGTAAGGTCAAAGCAGTTATTAATTGGGAGAGACCTAGGAACGTTTCAGAGATCCGCAGTTTCTTGGGATTGGCTGCCTTTTACAGGCGTTTTATCGAGAAGTTCTCTTCGATAGCCAGGCCTCTGACTCAGTTGACTCAGAAGGATCAAAAGTTCATTTGGACTGACGAGTACGATAGTTTTCATACGTTGAAGGAGAAGTTGACTACTGCTCCTGTTTTGGCTCTGCCGTCTGGATCTCGAGGATTCTTCGTGTGCTCCAATGCTTCTCTCAATGGTTTGGTGTGTGTTCTGATGCAGAACGGGTACATGATTGCCTACGCGTCTCGACAGTTGAAGCCTCATGAGACTAGGTACCCTGTTCATGATCTGTAGTTGGCTGCGATAGTGCTTGCCTTGAAGATTTGGCGACATTATCTGTATGGTTAAGAATTTGTGGTGTACACCGACCACAAGAGCCTGAAATATATCTTCACGCAGTCTGATCTGAATATGGGGCAATGACGATGGATGGAATTTCTCAAGGACTTTAACTGTGAGATTCAGTATCAGCCTGGGCGGATGAACTCAGTAGCAGATGCTTTGAGTAGGAAACTTTGTTTATTGCTTCTCTGATCAGATCATGGTATTTTAGACTATTGTTCTGAACTTCGTTATGAACTGATTCTGATCTGAGCTAATATGATATCACACTTCTCGCTCTAAGCTGATATGTCCCAGCTGGTTTATCCGAGCTGGTCTCTCAACTTCTTTGATACGAAGCCCGCTCTGATCTGATCTACCTATTCTGTTCTTCTCTCAACTGATAAGCTGATCAGATTTTCTCTATACTTCTAATCTAATCTGAGCTGATTTTGTCCTTAATCAGCTTAACTCCGATCTGAAGCCCCTAGGCTGATTTTTCTTAATAAGCTTAGCTCCGATCTGAAGTCCTGAGCTGATTTTTCTTTAATCATCTTACCTCCGATCTGATATGAATAAGCAACGCAATAAGTTCTGACCTGAACTGATTGTTTAATCTCTAATCTGAGTTACTTAGACGATCTTTTGTCTTCACTAAAATTTAAATTCTCTATCAAAATTACACGAAACAAATTTGACTAGTCAATTTATATCTTACACATATTTTTCGTTTATACGGTGAATCTACTTGATATAATGAGTAATAAGTACAATGAAAGTTCTTTTATATTGCAATACAAATAACATGATATATGCGTCGTACAATATAATGGCTTTTATGTAATTAAATTTATGTTTCGAAATCCAAAAATTAATCTTTGAAATTAAAATATTAATTTATAGATTATTCATAGATTATATAAATCAGTAAACTTCGGCAATTTAAATTTATATAGACTGTACTATATAAAAGATTTTTTTAATATGATAATTACCTAAATCACAAAATATAATAATAATTGACACACTGTTAATGTACGATGTAAGATATATAAATATATAGTTCTATATTATCTATATATATAAAAACTGTTACATATATCGTTGGAGGACCAACTATTCTTATTAATAATATCAGATTGAGACATTTTTTAGAAGAAAATCATATAATATTATATAAACTAAAATGTTGGATCTGTGTTTATTGATCAGAATCTATATTTTGATTGACACAAAACCTGCTAATATTTTACTAACAGTTTAAAGATCAAATTGCAGGCCCCCTTTCTCGTCTTAACCAGAGCAGCTTAGAAGCAAGCTGGTGAAGGAAAAGCCAGCTCGGGCGGGTTTATTGAGGATGATGTGGAAGATGAAGATGAAGATGAAGTACGGTGGTAGAAGTGAAGGAGGTGGCCGTATGATATATGTGAGAAGTATGACGAGCTCGAGGTGACCCCGTAGAAGAATAGAAGAAACCCAAGAGCATGGTGTACTCGATCAATCTCCATAGGTCCAAGCTGATATGGAGGAAGTAGAGGATGGATGCAAGCTGGATAAGCTTACTGCAGCAAAACAGATTAGAATAGAGCTGCAAGCTAGTTAAAAAAATATCCAAGCTGGAATAGTAAGGGGACGTCCAAGCTGGTACAGCAGAGGAAAATCAGCTAAGGAGAATAACAGCTCGGACAGTGATCAAGTGCAGATTACAGATCGCAGCAGAGGACATCCAAGCTAGTTCACCAACTTGAAGCAAGAGCAGCATAGAGAGTAGCAGTAATCAGTTCTGCATAGAGAGTTCAGTCCAGTGAAAGTTGAATCAGAACAGATGAAGAACAGATGTGATTAGATGATCCAAAGAAGAAGGGATATAATCACTAGTGCAAGATTTGCCAAGTGAACAGAAGATCACATGTTGTTGGATGCTATCGTGGAGGAAGATCACAAGCAAGTACACATAATCAAAGAAGAGATCAGCTGGGAAGGAAACCAGCTTGGAGCTCACAATGTACAAATGAGCTTGGAGTATTCATGTAGCGCCCCAAAATCCATAGGACCACAAACTCTCATCTTTATAATTCGAGGATTCATTTCTAATTTCAGATTTCAGCTTGTTTGATTAATTGAAAAGCTGATTTCTTAATTTCCAGATGCGAGACATGATGCAAGGTCTGACCAGCTGTTACTCCAAGCATCAGCTAGGTGATTTTAGGAGGGTGAAAATAAAATGAACTTCGAGTGGGAGGATGGCTTTTATTAAAATGAGAGTATTGTTTTAACAAATTAAAATAGTAACAGGGGATTTTTAGTAAATTCTGGAGAAGTAGGTGTGGAACACCATGCCTACTCAAGTGTTTTTCCCCTGTTACAAGTCAGACTCCCATGCCTATGGTACATTGGACTATAAGATCAAAGTTTGTAAGAAAAAATCTTTAATTTCATCAAAGAAACCATAGGAAACTCGCTGTGGTGCTTGGAGAGGCTTGCTGCTAGACCTGCTGTGTTTTCGTGTTCTCCTGTATTGAGGCAAGTAAATCTGATTCTTGCTACACCATGAAAGCATATGTATTGTTTTTACTTCGTTTTCTGTTGATTTCTTGACTATTTCATGCACAAGTTTCAGCCTACGTTCGTGCTCTTGCTTGGTTTAAAAACGAATGCTTCAGGTTCACAGAGTTGTTTCTGTTTTTAAAACTCTCTAGTATGTTTTAGTACGATTATTGTTGTTTTAAAACACTGAGAAGTACATATTCGAGTTTAATGTACGATCATAAACTCCTTTGTTATGGTGAATGGCGGCGTCTGGACATGGCTCCAAGTTAATCGGCGATGCTAGTCGGATCGGGATTTTGTACCGGTCAGATAAGCGGAGTTGGTATCTTTGGATGTCGTCCGTGATGCTGCAGCACTACTTCTATAGCCAAATCTGTATTTCATGCCTGTGACTTGTTTTCACACCCGAGCACTACTTCTATAGCCAAATCTCTTTTTCACGCCTGTGACTTGTTTTCACACCCGAGCACTACTTCTATAGCCAAATCTCTTTTTCACGCCTGTGACTTGTTTTCACACCCGAGCACTACTTCTATAGCCAAATCTCTTTTTCACGCCTGTGACTTGTTTTCACACCCGAGCACTACTTCTATAGCCAAATCTCTTTTTCACGCCTGTGACTTGTTTTCACACCCGAGCACTACTTCTATAGCCAAATCTCTTTTTCACGCCTGTGACTTGTTTTCACACCCGAGCACTACTTCTATAGCCAAATCTCTTTTTCACGCCTGTGACTTGTTTTCACACCCGAGCACTACTTCTATAGCCAAATCTCTTTTTCACGCCTGTGACTTGTTTTCACACCCGAGCACTACTTCTATAGCCAAATCTCTTTTTCACGCCTGTGACTTTCACCATATTGTAACTGATATCAGTAGTCATTCGATCGAGTGCAATTGGACCTAAATAGAGCTTCTAAGCCATAAGTCTAATGAAAATGATAACGCTGGAATTTGAATTTATTTCCAGAACAGAAGTTATAATGAATGATATTTTATGACTTCTTTTAAAACTGTGATGTCTTATGTTTTACACCTGCATATTATGCTTGTTACTCTCAGTTTTGCTTGCTGAGCCCCTAGGCTCACTAGCTTTATTGGTGCAGGTGAGTCGGCGCCGGAGCAGTTGGGAGGTGGAGTTTGAACCAGCAGCGACGTGTTAGTGTTTATCGAAGGCCTGCGTTTCCGCAATGTTCACTTTGTATTTTGCTATTTTTGTTGTCTATGATCTTAGTCAAATATGTATTGAGATCCGTTACAACAAATATTAATTCAAATAGAGTTCAGCAGTTGTAATATCGCGACTTCGCATTTTGTACTTCGAAATTGTAATGAAGTCTGGTATTATTTTATGGCGCCAATGGTTGTATTTATATTTTTATTGAGCAAGGCAATACAGCTTGTTCTAATTATTATTCAGCCCTTCTATTTTCCTTTTATTTTCTTTTCTTTGATCCCGTGACTCCCATGGGGATTGGGGCGTTACAAACATGGTATCAGAGCATGGTCCAGAGATAAACACACGCACTCCTTGCTGGAACAGATTTCATCGACCATCTCTTCGGGGCAGTGAGTTTTCTATTATGTTTTAGAGCATGTATTTTTTATTCTTGCATGTTCTGATGTTCTTAGTCTTTGCTCATAGATTGCTAATATTGAATTGTATGTTTAATGTTTGAGTTCACAGTGGGTGTATGTTTGGAACTAAAACTGTATTTTTCAGAGTTGATAATGTTGATTTTAAAACACTGAGAATTTCATATTCCAACTCACGTAAATTAGGATGTTCTTCTTTTCTCTGGTTTACTGTTCATATCGTATTTCATAACCATCAGCTGGTTTACTGTTCATATCGCATTTCATAACCATCAGCTGGTTTACTGTTCATATCGCATTTCATAACCATCAGCTGGTTACTGTTGTTTGTGACTGGTTACTGTTGCTTGCGACTGGTTTTGTTTGCGACTGGTTACTGTTGCTTGCGACTGGTTTTGCTTGCGACTGGTTACTGTTGCTTGTGACTGGTTCCTCTTGCGACTGATTCTTTCCCCTAAGTACCTCACTACTGATTTACATCCAGCGTCTGGTTTTCTTTCATCTGCTGATTTCCATTACCCAACGACTGGTTGTTCTTGAACCAACGACTGGTTGATCTACTATTACTCCGTTGACCCAATTAATTGTGTTGACCACCGATATGTACCCATCGACTGATCTACTGTTCACATCAGCTGGTTTTCTTGCCAACAACTGAAATTATCCCAATAACTGATTTCCCATGTCTCAGCTGGATGCTCAGTGAAAATGATTTTCGAAGGAAGTATGAGTTTTAAAAAAATGAAGTGAACCCCGATGCTAAGATTCGATTTCGTTCAGTATGTGTTTTAAGGAATAAAGTTTCAATTTAAGAATTTATGGCTTAGATAACAGACGGTCCGTATGGGAAGGGTGAGCAGCAGACGAGAGGGTCGGTTTCCCCTTCATAGTGGGTGAGATTTCACCATATTGTAACTTATATCAGTAGTCATTCGATCGAGTGCAATGGGACCTAAGTAGAGCTTCTGAGCCATAAGTCTAATGAAAATGATAACGCTGGAATTTGAATTTATTTCCAGAACAGAAGTTATAATGAATGATATTTTATGACTTCTTTTAAAACTGTGATGTCTTATGTTTTACACCTTCATATTATGCTTGTTACTCTCAGTTTTGCTTACTGAGCCCCTAGGCTCACTAGCTTTATTGGTGCAGGTGAGTCGGCGCCGGAGCAGGTGGGAGGTGGAGTTTGAACCAGTAGCGACGTGTTAGTGTTTATCGAAGGCCTGCGTTTCCGCAATGTTCATTTTGTATTTTGCTATTTTTGTTGTCTATGATCTTAGTCAAATATGTATTGAGATCCGTTACAACAAATATTAATTCAAATAGAGTTCAGCAGTTGTAATATCGCGACTTCGCATTTTGTACTTCGAAATTGTAATGAAGTCTGGTATTATTTTATGGCGCCAATGGTTGTATTTATATTTTTATTGAGCAAGGCAATACAGCTTGTTCTAATTATTATTCAGCCCTTCTATTTTCCTTTTATTTTCTTTTCTTTGATCCCATCCCGTCCATGGGGATTGGGGCGTCACACCTTTTCTCACCATTTAAACTGTATTTTTCTATTTATAAGAAATTATGATGTGAATCTGATTTCAAAACTGTTTTTTCTGTCAAAACTCACGAAGAAACTTGAAGTATTCAAGAAGATAGTCAAAGTATAACGTAGAGGACCTAGCAATGATGACCCTCAAGAGCGATTTCGAAGACAGAAGCCAAGGGAGTGCAGCGGCACGATAGATCCGTTTGTCTTCGAAAGTTGGATTAAATCAATGGAAGTGATATTTGAGTATCTCCAGACGCCTGACTTAGAAAGATCCAGATGTGCGATTTATATGTTGAGAGATGATGCGATGCTCTGGTGGGAAGGAGCAAAGCTTACCGTAGATGTAACAAATCTCCCCTGGGAGGAATTCAAGCGGGTGTTCTTTGAGCAGTATTTCACAGAGGATAAGAGGTCCGAATTGAAAAGAGAGTTATTGATGATCAAGCAAGGGGCCATGACTGTCCAGGAATATGTTCGAAAGTTCGAACGTGGATGTTATTTTGTACCGTTGATTGGAGCTGATCCTAAGGAGAAATTGCGACATTTTGTCGATGGATTGAAACCAGCGCTCAGGCATGATGTGAGACTGGTAGAACCAAAGGATTATCGAGGAGCAGTGGACAAGGCTCTAAGAGCTGATCAAGAGTGGAAAGCAGTTGTGGAGGAGCGACAACTGAAGAGACAGGCTTTCCAACAGAAAGAGCAGCGACCGCCCAAGAAACCATACAAGAATCAGCAGCGGTCGTAGGAACAAAAGCCTAAGGAGCAGAAAATTTTGGTTGTGCAACCCATTAGTGCGGTTTCAGCAGTTGGAAACAGGCCTCAGTGTCCCAAGTGTCAGAAGAACCACCCTGGTCCATGTAGGAAGGGACAAAATGTTTGTTACAGATGTGGATTGCCAGGGCATGTTATTAAGGACTGCCCGGAATCAAAGCAGATGGTGACCAGCAGAGCTTACGTCATGACAACCGAGCAAGCCAATCCAGATTCTACAGTGGCTACGGGTAAGATTTTGATCGCTGGAATTCCCTCCTTAGCTCTAATAGATTCAGGTGCGACGCATTCCTTTATAGCAGCGTACTTTTCTAAGAAATTACCTGTCAAACCCGATCAGTTGACTATGGGATTTTGCATGACTGTGCCCTCTGTGGAAGAGCTGATATCTCATGATTTGTTTCGTAACTTAGAACTTAAGCTTCAAGGGCATTTAGTTACTGCTGACTTAATTGTTTTACCTATGCCTGAGTTTGATCTGATTCTAGGAATGGATTGGTTGACCAAATACGGGGTCGTGATAGATTTCAAGCTTAGAACAGTAGTGGTAAAACCTCCTAGAGGAGACTGGTTCACGTTCGTGTTGGGGATCCGGATCCGCCCCCCGGTCAGGCAGCGGAAGAACAAAAATTATAGAACCGGGAGGCGATCAATACGATAAACAAATCTACATTCTATAACATTCATAGGATGTTTAGCGTGTTACCTCTCTGGCACTTGTGCCTGGCTCCAACCGGTGTTTCAAGAACCCGGCTCTTCTCGGTAGATTGCGGTAGATACGCCAATCCGGTCCACGACCAGATCCGAGACTCCTTCGTCAGACTTCACTAGAAGTCCTGACGAGATCAGCACGAACGGATTCTCCTCGAAAAACTAGGCCGGAACAAATTCTGGCGAAGTGGCGGCGACGGCGGCGGCGGCGGCGGCGAGAGAAGAGAAGGGAGGGAGGCGTGTGATTTGCTAGGGTTAGGTTATAAGTTGTAGTGTTATATAATTAATCAAGTCACTAAGTCTAATTAAATAGACTTAAAGTTGGGCTTGGGCCGGTCCAACGGGCACGGGTCCAAATGACGATATCTATCGTTGTGACTTCATCGCAACTCCGATCGCCGATCAGATCGGACCGATCGACTCAGTTTCCAAAACTGAATGTTATGATGTGAAAAACAATTTTTCAGATTATCAAACCCCAAATAACAAAAAGACCGTTTTGCCCCTCAACAGAGTCAAATCCCAGTTTGACCCCTGTTGACTTTCAGGAAGTCATACTTCCCGAAATCCTCTTCTCGTGCTCAACACATTGAGCTGAGTATCCGTGTGGGAGTTTCGAATCCAGTACTTGTGTGACCCTCAATGGTTCAGGGATACAGCTAGCCGTGGGCCCACAACCATTGTGACTCCGGAATCACAATTCCGGACCTACCCAACGGATCATGGTAAAGCATCTAGCAACATCGCCCCATGATCCCCTAGGTATCACTGATAGTGCCTGCAAGAACCAGTCGGTCGTGGTTAGCGTAAGGTACGGTCCTTTCAATCCATATTCCCGATCAGATCAACGACCATTGGTAAATCGAGAGTCGCTAGAGATCCCATAGCTATGCATACATCTTGGAGATCGAATAGTGACATCGCGAGTGTAACTAGGTAAACACATTTACCTAAAACACTTCTAGTACTCTGGCCAGAGATTTATACACTATTATCCCCTCAGATAGCATAGGATATCCACG
>KV018487.1:27403-39760 GCA_001598015.1 Dorcoceras hygrometricum
CGATAAACAAATCTACATTCTATAACATTCATAGGATGTTTAGCGTGTTACCTCTCTGGCACTTGTGCCTGGCTCCAACCGGTGTTTCAAGAACCCGGCTCTTCTCGGTAGATTGCGGTAGATACGCCAATCCGGTCCACGACCAGATCCGAGACTCCTTCGTCAGACTGCACTAGAAGTCCTGACGAGATCAGCACGAACGGATTCTCCTCGAAAAACTAGGCCGGAACAAATTCCGGCGAAGTGGCGGCGGCGGCGGCGGCGGCGAGAGAAGAGAAGGGAGGGAGGCGTGTGATTTGCTAGGGTTAGGTTATAAGTTGTAGTGTTGTATAATTAATCAAGTCACTAAGTCTAATTAAATAGACTTAAAGTTGGGCTTGGGCCGGTCCAACGGGCCCGGGTCCAAATGACGATATCTATCGCTGTGACTTCATCGCAACTCCGATCGCCGATCAGATCGGACCGATCGACTCAGTTTCCAAAACTGAATGTTATGATGTGAAAAAAAATTTTTCAGATTATCAAACCCCAAATAGCAAAATGACCGTTTTGCCCCTCAACAGAGTCAAATCCCGGTTTGACCCCTGTTGACTTTTAGGAAGTCGCACTTCCCGAAATCCTCTTCTCGTGCTCAACACATTGAGCTGAGTATCCGTGTGGGAGTTTCGAATCCAGTACTTGTGTGACCCTCAATGGTTCAGGGATACAGCTAGCCGTGGGCCCACAACCATTGTGACTCCGGAATCACAATTCCGGACCTGCCCAACGGATCATGGTAAAGCGTCTAGCAACATCGCCCCATGATCCCCTAGGTATCACTGATAGTGCCTGCAAGAACCAGTCGGTCGTGGTTCGCGTACTGTACGGTCCTTTCAATCCATATATCCCGATCAGATCAACGTCAATTGGTAAATCGAGAGTCGCTAGAGATCCGATAGCTATGCATACATCTTGGAGATCGAATAGTGACATCGCGAGTGTAACTAGGTAAACACATTTACCTAAAACACTTCTAGTAATCTGGCCAGAGATTTCTACACTATTATCCCCTCAGATAGCATAGGATATCCACGCATGTCTGCGAGCGGTGAATCCTCGACAACGATGCATCGACTCCTACATGCATCGGAGTCTCACCCAATCCCGACGCCTGGTGACCCCAAATGAGTCGGCAAACGGGTCAAAGTGAGACGCCTATCATGTAGAGTCTCAATGACGTTTCGAGTCGTGAGGACTAATCAGTACAACCAAGACCTCGGACTTATCCACTCGACAAATGGTAACCACTTGGAAAGTCCGAAGGAGGGTAGTTCGATAGATCACCAGGTCACTATCTATCTGCATGCTCAGAACACCACAATGTTCCCTCCCAATGAAACATGGTACTTTGCATCGCAGATACTAGTCTCGAACTCGGGCGGCCTTATCCCCATTTTGACGGCCAATCGACTAGGAACATGTTCAGAATACACAGCGACTATTAGATGTGTTTCATGATAGCCGTCATACCCACTATCACATCTAACATACGCTTTAGTGCATTCTAGGTCTTTACTCAACACAATTGTAAATCATTACACACATAATGAAAGTAAAGAATGCCATATGAGAAAATGCGAATATCATATATAAAGATCGTTTGTACAAGAGTCAATAAAACCCACACGCCACAAGTTGGCTAGTTGGGAATCTACTCTAACAGTTCGAGGCTAGTAAGATGTGTAAAATCCCTCGAATTGTTTCAGCTCTTAAGGCCCATAATTCTTTGAGAAAAGGGGGAGCAGGATTTTTGATAAGCTTATCATCTTTAGCAGCTTCTATCAAGCCCCAGATTTCAGATGTTGAAGTAGTGAGAGAATTCCCCGAGGTCTTTTCAGAAGACATATATGGACTGCCACCTGATAGAGAATTGGACTTTGCAATTGATTTAGTGCCAGGAGCAGCACCCGTTTCTAGACCACCTTATCGTCTTGCTCCATCAAAGATGAAAGAACTAAAAGAGCAAATACAAGAGCTTTTAGACAAGGGCTTTATTCGACCAAGTACATCACCATGGGGAGCCCCTATTTTGTTCGTCAAGAAGAAGGACGGGAGTCTAAGGCTGTGTACAGACTATAGAGAGTTGAATAAGTTGACAATTAAGAATAAATATCCTTTGCCTAGAATTGAGGACCTGTTTGATCAGTTGAAGGGATCGATAGTTTTCTCTAAGATTGATTTAAGGTCTGGTTATCACCAATTGAAGATAAAACCAGCAGACATTTATAAAACAGCCTTTCGAACACGATATGGTCATTATGAATTTTTGGTAATGCCCTTCGGACTCACTAACGCCCCCTCAGATTTTATGGACTTGATGAACAGAGTTTTCCAACCATTTCTAGATCAGTTTGTAGTGGTATTTATCGATGATATTTTGGTGTATTCCAAGAATAGACTTGAGCACGCAAACCACTTAATAACAGTGCTTCAGATTTTGAAAGACAAGCAGTTGTTCGCCAAGTTTAGTAAGTGTGATTTTTGGTTGGAGAAGGTGTCTTTTCTTGGACATATTATATCCAAAGATGGATTGGAAGTAGACCCAGCAAAGGTGGAAGCCGTTCGCGACTGGCCGGTACCAACATCAGTTACAGAGGTAGGAGTTTTCTGGGTCTAGCTGGTTACTACAGGCGTTTCATTAAGGGATTTTTGAAGATATCTGTTCCCTTAACCTCGCTGACTAGAAAGTTGAGCAAATTTGAAATGAACCCCGACTGCCAAACCAGCTTTGATCAATTGAAGCAGGCGTTGATTGAGGCTCCTGTGCTAACAATGCCATCCGATCAAGGGAAATTCATCATCTACACAGATGCGTCGAAGTTGGGATTGGGAGCTGTTTTGATGCAAGATCGTAGAGTATTTCCTACGCTTCCCGGCAGTTGAAAAATCACGAAAAGAATTATCCCACTCACGACTTAGAGCTGGCAGCAGTTGTTTTTGCCTTAAAGATTTGGAGGCATTATTTGTATGGGGAGAAATGTGAGATATTAACGGATCACAAAAGCCTAAAATACTTCTTCACCCAGAAGGAATTAAACATGAGGCAGGAGGAGATGGCTGGAGTTGGTGAAATATTATGACTGCACGATCAGATACCATCCAGGTAAGGCTAACGTGGTTGCTGACGCTTTAAACAGAAAGTCTATGGGACTAGCACAACTCATCGTCCACAAACCATTAGCAGCTGATATTGAGAAGTTTGGCTTAGAGCTAGTACCCAGCAGCTGCAATTCAATCGTAGCTGATACCTCAGTAAGATCAAATTTGTTGGACCAAATTCGTGAGGGTCGGTTGAGAGATGAGCAACTTCAGAAGTGGGTTAAACAATATAGGGAAAGAGGCGGCAACCTCTATTTTTCATACAATGGCATAATCAGATTTCAAGGAAGAATTTGGGTACCATAAGTGGATACTTTGAGATCAGATTTGATGGAAGAAGCTCATACAGTCCCATACTCCATGCATCCAGGAAGTACTAAGATTTATAAAGACCTTCAGAAGTTGTACTGGTGGCCGGGTATGAAAAGAGATATCGCCAAATTTGTTTCTGAATGCTTAACGTGTCAACTGGTGAAAGCTGAACACCAGCGACCAGCAGGGATGTTGAAGCCGTTGCCTATTCCGGAGTGGAAGTGGGAATGTATTGCTATGGAATTTGTGATTGGATTACCTAGGACTGCCCAATGTTATAATTCTATTTGGGTCATTGTAGATAGACTTACGAAATCTGCTCATTTCTTGCCGATGAAGACAACCTACGATGTGAGCAGATATGCAGAGTTGTATGTGAAAGAGATTATCAGACTTCATGGTGTTCCTGTATCGATTGTATCTGATAGGGATTCCAAGTTCACGTCTGCATTTTGGAAAAGTTTGCATCGAGCTTTGGGAACCAAGTTGACATTTAGTACAGCCTTGTTAGAGTAGATGCCCAACTAGCCAACTTGTGGCGTGTGGGTTTTATAGACTCTTGTATATGACAATCTTTATTTATGAAATTCGCATTTATTTATGGCATTCTTTATCTTCATTATGATTATAATGTTAACAATTGTGTTGGATAAAGACCTAGAATGCACCATAGTGTATGTTAGATGTGATAATGGATATGATGGTTATCATGAAACACATCTAATAGTCACTGTATATTCTGAATTTGTTCCTAGTCGATTGGGCCGTCAAAATGAGGATAAGGCCGCCCGAGCTTGAGACTAGCATCTGCGATGTGAAGTACCATGTTTCATTGGTAGGGAACATTGTGATGTTCTGAGCATGCAGATGGATAGTGACCTGGTGATCTATCGAACTACCCTCGTTCGGACTTTCCAAGTGGTTACCATTTATCGAGTGGATAAGTTCGAGGTCTTGGTTGTACTGATTAGTCCTCACTACTCGAAACGTCATTGAGACTCTGCATGATAGGCGCCTCACTTTGACCCGTTTGCCGACTCATTTGGGGTCATTAGGCGGCGGGATTGGGTGAGGTCCCGATGCATGTAGGAGTCGATGCTTCGTTGTCGAGGATTCACCGCTCGCTTTCATGCGTGGATATCCGATGTTATCTGAGGAGACAATAGTGTGATAAATCTCTAGCCAGAGTACTGAATGTGTTTTAGGTAAATGGGTTTGCCTAGTTACACTCCCGATGTCACTATTTGATCTCCAAGATGTATGCATAGTTATCGGATCTCTAGAGACTCTCGATTTACCAATGGTCGTTGATCTGATCGTGATATATGTGTTGAAAGGATCGTATTGTACGCTAACCACGACCAACTGGTTCTTGTAGGCACTATCAGTGATACCTAGGGGATCATGGGGCGATGTTGCTAGGCGCTTTACCATGATCCGATGGGCAAGTCCGAAATTGTGATTTCGGAGTCACAATGGTTGTGGGCCCACGGCTAGCTGTATCCCTGAACCATTGAGGGTCACAAAAGTACTGGATTCATGATTCCCGCACGGAAACTGAGCTCAATGTGTTGAGCGTAGGATGAGGATTTAGGGAGTGCGACTTCCTAAAAGTCAACAGGGGTCAAATTGCGATTTCCCAAAGTTGAGGGGTTAAACTGTAATTTTGGACTAGGTGGTCTGAAAAATTGTTTTCTTATCATAATATTCAGTTTTGGAAACTGATTCGATCGGTTTGATCTGATCGTCGATCGGAATTGTGATGAAGCCACGGTGGTACGGTTGAAACGAATGTTCATATGGACCTGGGCCCGCCCCAGGCCCATTGGGCTAGTGAAAGCCCATCATTGGTCTACTTATGCTAGATCTAGGGCTACACAACTAACTCTCACACATAAACCCTAGCCTCCAACCTCACAAGCGCCGCCCCCTCTCCCTCGACCACCTCACGGCCGTCGCCACTCCACCGCCGCGCTGCCGCGCCGCCGCCGTGATCGGACTTGTTCCGATTGTCCTTCTGAGGTGATTCCGTCTGTGGCAAAATTCGTCAACTCTTCTAGTGCAGACTGACGGAGGATTCTTGTTTCCGATCATGGACCTGATTAGGAGGATCTACCGCCACCTACATTTCAAGAGCCAGAATTCCCTGTGAATCTGGTTGGAGCCAGGCGCCCAGACGCCAGCAAGGTAACAATCGATAAACATCCTATGTATGGTTTATTGAATTGTTTCGATGTATTGAACGTATCTCGGGGAAAATTTTTAACTTCCGCTGCGCCCCCGGGAAACGAGATCCGGATCCGCCATTGTCGTCAACAGTGGTATCAGAGCACAGGCTCGGATCCTTCAATACATATTACTGCCTGAATTGCATAGATCTCGAATTTTTGAAATCAAAACAAAAAAAAAATTGTTGCAGGCTGACGGCCGCCGCCTTGTGCGGCGGCGACCACCACCGTGCGCGCAATGGCGTGCGCACAACCACGCGCCGGCCTGCGCAACATGTTGCGCAAAGGCCGGCCACCGTGCGCTGGTGTAGCGCATGGTGATGCGCAGTGGCGCGGCCATGCCGCGCACGTCGCGGCAGCGCGCGGCCTTGTGCCGCGTGCTATGTGGTGGCGGCCGCCGTCCGGTGATGTTCCCGGCAGCGTTGCGACGGTTGATTTCTTCTAGGTTTTGTTCGGGCCTGTCCCGGGTAGCCCATGAAATTTTCGGGCCAATATTCGATATTGGGTCCGATTTTGGTCGGCCAAAATTGATTTTGAAATTTTGTAGATTTTGGGCCTAAATGTTTAAGTCCAATTTGATGCATTAAATTACAAATGTGATTTAGTTATGAATATGATTTATTATGATTTTATCGACAAAATGCGATTTTATTTATAAAATACGATTTTATGATTAAAATATGATTTTGTAGGAAAATATCAAATTTGGATTTATTATTTATTTTATATCAATTAATTAGATTGATTGCATGTTTGGGATGATCGAGAGCCGTGCCCAATGTGTTAGGTGTATGCTATAGGTTTTGCGATTTTGGTTCTATATATTGTTGATATCGTTTATAAAGTGGGTCTGTTTGTGGCCCGTTCCCACCCCTACTAATTTGTATCCCAATGTGTCATGACAATTTAAATGTAAATTACTAGATTTAGTGGGAGGACATTTGAAGACGGTGGAGATGACGATTAAAGATATTGAAGACCGAAGATCTGTAAAACCGGAAGCAATTGTAATAGGATTGCATTGCATATTGCATTTCACCTAGGATTCGACCCAGGTCCGTGATTGGCAACCACGGACCGCATAGCTCTCGTGATCGATCATCCCAAAGTTTATTTATATATTCGATATATGTTGAATCCGCATGTTTTAAATTGTGATTTAAATATTGTTGAGACCAAATTTTCAAAAATAAAATCTCTCGTTTTAAATATAATTTAAAAGTGATATCAAGATTAAAAGTTTATTCGATAAACTAAGGGAATTTAAATGGGTGTACGCCGATGATACCCGCATACATGGCCCGGCTCATATTATTGAGGGGGTTATGTATGCCGGAAAGTTGTACACGTCATTGACACTCGTTGTGAGTCGGTTGGAACTCCCTTTAACGTTGGCTCATATCATTGGGGACGTTAAGGGGACCGTCCTTCACGACTCAACATTGATGGGTCATCTTGACACGTGATAGTAATCGGCGTCATATTATTGGGCCCTTACTGGACGTGAGGTAAATACATGGAGGTTGCACCGGTTGCAATTGGGCACTACCTTTTGGGGGTCATGGTTGGCTGATATTATCCGGGACCATGATCGCTCGATTGGACTCTGTGTACCCACTAAGGGAACTTTCTTTCCCGATTTCATTAGAGGGTGGTGAAATCGTTAAAATAGTGGGAGGGTAATTCATAAAACTAAATGACTTCGTTTTATGTCTTAGCGTTTTTCATATATAATTAGTAATGCATGTCTGTTTTTCATTTTTCAGTATGAACTGCTTTTAAAATGTCTTCGATCAAAAATCAACTCGCTGCTATACTGGATAAAACTAAATGACTTCGTTTTATGTCTTAGCGTTTTTCATATATAATTAGTAATGCATGTCTGTTTTTCAGTTTTTCAGTATGAACTGCTTTTAAAATGTCTTCGATCAAAAATCAACTCGCTGCTATACTGGATAGCAACATGTTCACCGGTCTGAACTACCAAGACTGGCTTCGAAACCTCGACATTGTGTTGGCTTCGGAGAAACTTCTATATACGATAGAGAAGAGCCCTCCGAAGGAAGCCCCTGCCGATATCAGCCCTGAGGAGCTGACTACGCTTAAACAATGGTGGGACGACGAGCTTAAGACTCGATGCTATGTGATGGCATCGATGTCCAACAAAATGCAACGGCGCTTTGAGAAGACGAAGTATGCTGCTGACATACTCTTTCATCTTAAGGAACTGTATGGGGAGAACTCTAGACATGAGAGGTTCACCACTGTCAAGGAGCTTATGACGGGCCGCATGCGCGATGGGACTTTGGTCCGCGAGCATGGGGTTCGTATGATTGGGCTCGTTGAAAAGTTGGCGGGCCTTGATATCACACTTCCACATGAGCTGTCTGTGGATGTGCTTCTCCTCTCACTACCCGCTGCGTTCGACCCCTTTGTGGTCAACTTCAACATGAACAAGCTGGCAGCCACCCTCGAAGAGGTGGTTAACATGCTGGTCGTGTTCGAGGGGACCATAAAGAAGGACAAGCCCGTCCTCCTTATGGGATCTTCTTCCTCTGCGAAGAAGGGGCCCAGACGCAAGGGTAAGAAGCATTCTGCCCCTGCGAAGGAGGAAAAGCCCACTAAAAAGCCAAAGGCAAAAGCTTCCAAGCCAAACAAGTCCGAGGATGTTTGCCACCACTGCCACAAGCCTGGGCATTGGAGGAGGAACTGCAAGGAGTACCTCGAGCAGTTGCGAACTACAAAAGGTATGTTCTATATCGAAATAAATATGTCTCTTAATTCGACTTCTTGGGTACTTGATACCGGATGTGGATCTCATATCTGCAATGATTTGCAGGTGATGACAAGAAGTCGACGTCTTACAGAGGGTGAGACCCACTTGAGGCTGGGAAATGGAGCAAGAGTTGCTGCAGTAGCTATAGGAGATGTTTATTTATTTCTGTCTTCAGATTTTAAGTTGTTATTGAGAAACGTTTTATTTGTTTTCGAATTAATAAAGAACATTATTTCTGTTTCTATGCTTGATAGTGATGGATATTCTTGTATCTTTGCTAATTCGATTTGCAATATTTACAAGAATGAATGTTTAATTGGAATTGGGGAACGCGAAAACGATTTGTACACCTTAAAATTGAAACAAGTTCCAACTCACGATGTTGAAACACATACAACAATAATTAAAAGGAAATACGATAGCTTAAACCCAGCACAACTTTGGCACGCTAGGCTAGGTCATATTTCCCTAAGAAGGATGAACAAGTTAGTTAGGAGTGACATGTTTGATTTGTCAGACATTAACTCCCTACCGACTTGTGAGTCTTGTCTCAAGGGAAAGATGACTAAACAACCCTTCAAGGGCAAGCCTGAACGTGCTCAAGGCCCATTGGATTTAATCCATACTGATGTGTGTGGCCCACTTAGCATTGGTACTAAGTACGGTCACACATACTTCATCACCTTTACCGATGATTACTCTAGGTATGGGTACTTTTACTTAATGAAGCACAAGTCTGAATCCTTTGAAAGGTTCAAAGAATTCAAGGCTGAAGTAGAAAATCAGTTAGGAAAAGTATTAAGGTACTTCGATCCGATCGAGGTGGTGAATACTTGAGTGCTGAATTTCAAGACTATCTTAAAGAGAATGGGATTCTCTCACAGTGGACCCCTCCGGCCACACCACAGCTCAATGGTGTAGCGGAGCGTCGTAATCGAACCTTGATGGACATGGTTCGATATATGATGAGCTTAACTGAGCTTCCTATCTCGTTTTGGGGCTATGCGCTCGAAACGGCGGTAATGTTGTTGAACAATGTCCACACCAAGACAGTGGATAAGACTCCATATGAGATATGGATGGGCAAACCACCCAAATACTCATACATGAGGATTTGGGGATGTCCTGCTTACGTGAAGAAGACAGTGGGAGATAAGCTGGATACTAGATTCATCTTATGCTACTTCATTGGGTATCCAAAGAATTCTATTGGATACTACTTCTACTATCCGAACAAAACAAAAGTGTTTGTTTCTAGGAATGACACCTTTATGGAAAGGGAATTTCTACTTGATAGAAAGGACAAGATAGTAGAACTTGAAGAGGTTCGAGAACCAACTGAAGTACCAAGTGAGTCTCCCGGACCTCAAGAGCCAGTACCAGAAATGGTCGCACCTAGGAGATCCGAAAGGGTTCCTAGGGCTCCTGAAAGATATGGTTTCCTCCTTGAAGATGATCAAAGTGATCAAGTTGTTGGATGTGATACAAGGACTTTCAAGGAGGCAATTTCCAATTCTGATTCTAATTTGTGGCTTGAAGCAATGCATTCTGAGATTGACTCAATGCATGCGAACCAAGTTTGGACTCTTGTTAATCCTCCCGAAGGAATTGTTCCTATTGGGTGCAAATGGATATACAAGAGGAAACTTGGGCCTGATGGTAAGGTATTGACCTACAAGGCGCGACTGGTCGCGAAATATTACACTCAAAGGCAAGGTGTTGACTATGATGAAACCTTTTCACCAGTCGCAATGTTCAAGTCAATTAGAATCATACTTGCCATAGCCGCATGGTACGACTATGAGATATGGCAAATGGATGTGAAAACTGCGTTCCTTAATGGAAACATTAAGGAAGAGATCTATATGACGCAGCCTGAGGGTTTCACATCTGTGGGAAGTGAGCATAAGGTATGCAAACTTCAGAGATCGATCTACGGTCTCAAACAAGCATCGAAGAGTTGGAACCTGAGATTCGATGAAACAATTAAGGAATTTGGTTTCATAATCCCGAGGAGCCATGTGTATATAAAAGGTAGTTAAAAGCGCTGTGACATTCCTCGTACTTTATGTTGATGACATTCTACTCATTGGGAATGATGTAGGAATGCTGCAGTCAACTAAAGTATGGTTGTCTAGTAGATTCTCGATGAAGGACATGGGTGAAGCATCCTATATTCTTGGAATACAGATCTATCGGGATAGATCGAAAAGGATGCTCGAACTCACCCAAGCCACCTACATCGATACCATACTTAAGAGGTTCTCTATGGAAGAGTCCAAGAGAGGACACCTACCTATGAGCCACGGGGTCACTCTATCTAAGTCTATGTGTCCGAAGACTGATGAGGAGATAGAGAGTATGACACGTGTGCCATATGCCTCGGCAATAGGTAGTATTATGTATGGCATGATCTCAACTAGACCGGATGTCGCATATGCTCTGAGTGTCACGAGCCGCTACCAGGCCAACCCCGGCCAATTGCATTGGAAGGATGTGAAGGATATTCTTAAGTACTTGCGAAGGACTAAGAATATGTTCATGGTCTATGGGGGTGATGAACTAAAATTGGAATGCTATACTGATTCTAGCTTCCAATGTGACGTGGATGATTTGAAGTCAACCTCTGGATTTGTATTCATGCTCAATGGTGGTGCTGTCTCTTGGAAGAGTTTCAAGCAAGACACCATCGCGGATTCAACCACTGAGGCTGAGTACATTGCAGCATCAGCTGCTGCTAAGGAGGCAGTTTGGATAAGGAATTTCGTCCAAGAGTTGGGCGTCATTCCTGATGGAGTTGGTCCAGTCCCGGTGTACTGCGACAACACGGGTGCCGTTGCGCAAGCAAAGGAGCCTAGGTCTCACCAAAGATCCAAACATATACTGAGGAAATACCACATAATCCAGGATATTGTGGCTAGAGGTGACATAGAAGTTGAGAGTGTCGCCTCTGCGGACAACATTGCTGATCCACTTACGAAGCCCTTGCCAGGACCGTTGTTTGAAAAACATCGCGAAACAATGGACTGCGTCTGATGAGTAGTTGGCTATAGGGCAAGTGGGAGATTGTTAGAGTAGATGCCCAACTAGCCAACTTGTGGCGTGTGGGTTTTATAGACTCTTGTATATGACAATCTTTATTTATGAAATTCGCATTTATTTATGGCATTCTTTATCTTCATTATGATTATAATGTTAACAATTGTGTTGGATAAAGACCTAGAATTCACCATAGTGTATGTTAGATGTGATAGTGGATATTATGGCTATCATGAAACACATCTAATAGTCACTGTGTATTCTGAATTCGTTCCTAGTCGATTGGGCCGTCAAAATGAGAATAAGGCCGTCTGAGCTTGAGACTAGCATCTGCGATGTGAAGTACCATGTTTCATTGGTAGGGAAAATTGTGATGTTTTGAGCATGCAGATGCATAGTGACCTGGTGATCTATCGAACTACCCTCGTTCGGACTTTCCAAGTGGTTACCATTTGTCGAGTGGATAAGTCCGAGGTCTTGGTTGTACTGATTAGTCCTCACTACTCGAAACGTCATTGAGACTCTGCATGATAGGCGCCTCAATTTGACCCATTTGCCGACTCATTGGGGTCATTAGGCGGTGGGATTGGGTGAGGTCCCGATGCATGTAGGAGTCGATACTTCGTTGTCGATGATTCACCGCTCGCTTTCATGCGTGGATATCCTATATTATCTGAGGAGACAATAGTGTGATAAATCTCTGGCCAGAGTACTGGATGTGTTTTAGGTAAATGGGTTTGCCTAGTTACACTCGCGATGTCACTATTTGATCTCCAAGATGTATGCATAGTTATCGGATCTCTAGCAACTCTCGATTTACCAATGGTCGTTGATCTGATCGGGATATATGTGTTGAAAGGACCG
>KV018488.1:9400-28919 GCA_001598015.1 Dorcoceras hygrometricum
TTCAGCAGGTGCAGCAGGAACTGGCTCAATGATTTGAATGGGAACCGCTTCCTGTGCAACCGGTACATTCTCCAAACCAGATTTCTTCTTTGTCGCCCTTTTCTTCTTTGCGACTGGTTCAGTCGCAACAACATCTGCTGGTCTCTTCTTGGACGCAGCCTTTGCCTTGGGCGCTTTCTTCACCTTTGGGGCATCGACTACTTCCTCTGCACCAACCTTCTCATTAATAACCACATACCGATGAATTGTTTTCTCAGTTAGAATCCTGGGGGTAGGAAATGCCTTGGATTCCCCGAACTCCAATCCCTGCACATTCTTAAACAGAACACAGATTTGAATCGCATACCCTTTTGCTTGCCTGGAGCCTGGTGTAACCATGTCTTTCATAACATCAAACAACAACCGGCTCCAGTTCACTTTCACATCAAAAGTAATAGCAGTCATCAACAAGAATCTTTCACAGGTCACTGCATCAAAAGACCCTGCTTTGACATAAATGGTCTTCGCCAGAATGTCTCTTAGAAGTCGATACTCGATCTTCATTTCCCTCTTGTGACAGGAAATTCTCACCTGCTCTTTAGATTCAAAAAATAGTCTTCGTGCATCAAACACCAAATATTTCGGAACTTCTAACAAATCCGTCAAAGCCTCCGTTGGCAGTACAAATGCCGCAGCGAAAATCTCTTCAGAAATTTCAACCAACGTTCCCCCTATGGTGCTGACCACCATTCCGTCTCCGACTAAACCATTTTCGAAGAACTCGGTGAGTGCAGCTTCATAAAAGACGGCGGGACAACCCAGAAAGTCCTTCAACCCCATCGCAATAAACGATTCAAACATTTGTACAAGTCCAGCATCGTCAATGCCGAAGACTGAGTCGAAATCGATGTGAAGGCTGCTGCTAATCAAAGAGGATGCCATCGTCGTCGTTTAATGAGTGAAGATTGCCTGAAAAATATTCGCAGAAGAACACAAGAGAGTACGAGAATACCAGATAACAAAGTTTCCAAGGTAAGCAAAAAGTGAATAGAGAACGACGTAATATATTCAGGGAATGCAAAAAAAAAAACTGGAGATAGAAGATGTAGATGTGAATTTTCGAATGATAACAACACGTGTCAATCATCCAGCGGCACGTACAATTTTGGAAATGATTTTTGAAGATATTTTCAAAATATTTTATACGTACAGTGTAAAAGTTTTCAAAATATTTTAATCATACAATATATAAAAAAATAAATTAAGTTAAAAACTCGCGCCAAATTTGATATCACCACAGCTGGTACAGCGATTGTAATAACATCACTGCTGATTTTAATGTATCGTTGAGAGGTGGCTGGAGCTGATTACAAATAAGCATCAGCTGTGTATATGTAACAACTGAGTGTGCCCAGTCTACAATAATAATAAAAAAAATAAATTAAGTTAAAAACTACGCGCCAAATTTGATATCACCACAGCTGGTACAGCGATTGTAATAACATCACTGCTGATTTTAATGTATCGTTGAGAGGTGGCTGGAGCTGATTACAAATAAGCATCAGCTGTGTATATGTAACAACTGAGTGTGCCCAGTTGTAACATATTCCGCTGACGTCGCGCTTAACAATTCAGCTCCTGGTTCCCCATACGACTGATGTCTCCCAACACAAAATGCCTTCCTCAGCTGAAAATCTTTTTCGTTCGCCCTGAACAAAGGACTCGTAGCTGAGTAACGCAAGAGCTGTCAACCTGAAAAATACGTTAGCCCACAGACAATCAAGGCAATTCAAGGAGACCTAATATGTTTCTAAAATAAGAAAACTTAGCGTCTGGCAGAGGTTTGGTGAAGATGTCAGCAACTTGCTGCTCAGTCGACACGTACTCCAACCGGACGTCTTTCTTTAGCACGTGGTCCCTTATAAAATGATGCCTGATGTCGATGTGCTTTGTTCTTGAATGCAGTACAGGATTTTGGGTGATCACGATGGCACTGGTATTGTCGCAGAGAATGGGCGCTTCAGACGCATCAACACCATAGTCTTTCAGCTGATGTTGTATCCAAAGTATTTGAGCACAGCAGTTGCCAGCTGCGAGATACTCTGCTTCAGCTGTTGATGTTGCAATCGACGTCTTCTTCTTACTAAACCAGGAAATCAAACGATCTCCTGAGAATTGACAAGTCCCACTTGTGCTTCGACGATCAATACTGCATCCTGCGTAATCTGCATCACTATAACCGATTAGTTGAAAGCCTGAGTCTTTGGGATACCAAAGACCCACGTTGGAAGTACCCTTTAAATATTTCAATATTCGCTTTACAGCTATGTAATACGATTGCTTTGGCTCTGCTTGAAATCTAGCACACATACAGACAGCAAACATGATGTCTGGTCTGCTAGCAGTTAAGTAAAGCAAAGAGCCTATAATACCACGATAAAGAGATACCTCAATGGCAGTTCCAGCTTCGTCTTTATCCAGTTTGATTGAAGAGCTCATAAGGGGTCTGTTAGGACCGAAAATAGGAAATTAATGCAAGCAAGCGCTGCTACTTGTTAAATATTTTTGCGCTGCTATTGTGAGGTGCAATACCTCGGGTTCTTGAACATATAAATACGAGAGCATCGGAGACAGATATGGTATGTAATAAAACATGAGGAAAACACCAGAAAGAAATCCTAATATTAAAACTCAATGGAAATAGATTTCTTTAAACAGAAATCTGTTCGACTGTGCAAGTGTGTGATTTTATGCGTGCGTGCTAATGTAAAATGCATATGCGGAATACTGTAAATAAAAGAATACAATACACTGCTGTTTGTTTCTGGAAGTTCGGAGCTCAATCTCCTACATCTCCCCTTCTTCCTCCTCGGAAGGTTCCATTAGAAGATGAGTCACCGAGCCTCGCTCCATGTGAACTCATATCCTTTACACCAACCCTCGGCTGTGTCACTCACTTGTTTTACGCCTATGTGAGAAAGGCTACAAACACAGAGTTTAACGTCTTCGTACTTGGACGGGATCTGATTTTTGTTTGTGATTCACTCGCTAAGCAATTACGAACATCTCTCAAAATATGCGAGTGAATCTGTGTGTGCAAAAAATCTCTTCTTCTTCAACAGAGAACTTCTGTATAAATAGTTTCTCTCCAAAGATATAGCCGTTAGAGTAGATTCAAATCCTTTCTGCGCTTGTTACGGCTAAATCGACGTCTTCCCAAATGTGTGCAACCATCCTCTGTATATTGTACTATTTCACAGAATAGTACAAATCTTGTCCCTTAGATTTAAGGCATTTGCACGACTCATTTTCAGCCATTGATTCTTTCCATTTAAGCGATTGATTGCGTTTGAAAGTATACCAGCAAGTTTTTCAGCAGCTGTTCGCTCAGCTGTTAGTTTACTTTGTATCGCTCATCAGATGTTGGTTCTGTATATGCTTCAGCTGATTGTTCTCATCTGTTCCAGATGATATCTGCTTCATCTTTTGTTCGTCTTTCCAATAGCTGATTCGCCTCTATTGATCAACATCTGATGTCTGTTGTCTTTACTGCTGAACAGCTTTTGATGACGTCACGGCTGCTGAAATCTTCTACTGCTGAATAACTGTAGCTTGCGACTGAATAAATGATCCACTGTAGCTTGCGTCTGGATTACCCATCGGCTGGATACTCAACTGAGAGAAATACCTTGCGTATGAATACCCAACGACTGGTTATACTGTAGCTCTCGTCTGGATATGCAACTCACTGTATCTAGCATCTGAATTACCCAACGACTGGTTTACTGTAGCTCTCGTCTGGATTCATATTTTCTTCGCGCTACGTCTGATTCACTGTTAAGAGTTAAACGACGTCGCTCCATCTCTTGCGCTTCTCTTATCAACTGCTGATATTGCTTTTGCTCAACTGCTGATTGTGATGACATCACTTCTAACGTCATCATCGTTGATCCATCTACTGATTCTGCTGACGTCATCGTTGCTGATCACACCTTGTTGTCTGCTGATATTGCTGACGTCATCGTCGCTGACTCCAGATTCCTCCAATAGAAATGATGTCGTCATCATCGCTGATTCCAGATTCCTCCAATAGTAATGCTGTCGTCATCATCGCTGATTCCAGCTCTTCTTTACTTCTTAACAACTTTCTGTTAACATCATAATCGAATCAGCTTCTCCAGTCACTGATTCAACTTCTTCTCTTCACATACTGTTAACATCAGATTTCTTTCCTTGTAAACATCTGCACACTTCGTAGAGATATTAGAAACACAATAACAGGTTTTGTGTAATTCAAAACTTAGATCTGGATCTGTTATCCAGATCCATCAGGGTCGCTGCAGCTCAACTATTTTCCATGCCAAATTTCTTCAGCAGTTCCTTCGTATATTTCGCCTGGTTAATGAATATACCATTCTCCAGCTGTCTAACTTTTAATCACAGAAAGAACGTCAGCTCCCCAATCATACTCATCTCAAACTTGTCCTGCATTAACTTGGAAAAATTCTGGCACAATTTGGGGTTAGTTGACCCAAAAATAATATCATCAATATATATTTGTACCAGTAAGACATGATCAACTTTAACAAATTTAAACAGAGTCTTATCAACTGTGCCTATTTGAAATAATGCTCAATTAAAAATTTGATAGTGTATCATACTAAGCTCTGGGTGCTTGCTTCAACCCATATAGAGCTTTATCCAGTTTATAAATATAATCTGGACGTGTATGATTTACGAAGCCAGGAGGTTGTGCAACATACACTTCCTCTGTTAAAATGCCATTTAAAAATGCACTCTTAATATCCATATGAAATACTTTAAAATCTTTGAATGCAGCATAAGCTAAAAACATACGAATGGCTTCTAATCTAGCTACTGGTGCAAACGTCTCATCGAAATCTATTCCTTCCATTTGTCTAAATCCTTGTGCTACCTGCCTAGCACTGTTAAAATGCCATTTAAAAATGCACTCTTAATATCCATATGAAATACTTTAAAATCTTTGAATGCAGCATAAGCTAAAAACATACGAATGGCTTCTAATCTAGCTACTGGTGCAAACGTCTCATCGAAATCTATTCCTTCCATTTGTCTAAATCCTTGTGCTACCTGCCTAGCATTGTTTCTAGTCACTACCCCATCTTCATTCAGTTTATTTCTATAGACCCATCGATTTTCTATGACTGAATGATTAGAAGGTCTAGGTACAAGTTGCCATACGTTATTACGCTTAAACTGATTAAGTTCTTCCTGCATTGCGTCTATCCAGCTGGGGTCAGCTAAGGCTTCATCTATCATCTTAGGTTCTATATGCGAAATGAATGCAGAATCAAAATGATCATGTGATAGCTGGCCTCATGTGCGAACAGGAGATTCGAAATTACCTATGACTTGATCGGGTGGGTGATTTTTATTCCACAGAATAACAAGTCCAATTGGATTTGATCTTTGTTCCCCCTGCATCGCTGACTGGATAACAACTGGATCAGCTGACGCCAGTTGATGTTTATCGTTGATGGCTGGTGCGTCTGAATCCATCTGTTCTGTTTGTTGGTCCAGATGTGAGCAAGGATCAGCTCTTGTATCAGTTGTAGGTCTGGATACCGATTGATGATTTCTTGCGACTGGTTGTCCAAACGTTGGTCTTGATACGATGTGCTCGCATCTTGATGTCCAGCTGTTGGTGTAGATACCAATTGATAATGTGTACTGTCAGCTGGTATTTCAGACGTTGGTCTTGAAACCAAATGAGAAACTTCGAGTGTCGTCTGGTTGAACATTGGTCGCTTCACTTCCAGCCGCTGGCACATTAGTAGAGATCTGCTCCTGTATAGAATCATCGTTAGTTAAATCGATGACTACTGAATTACCTGTCAGATCTTGTTGGGCAATGTTGTGCATTGTGTCCACTGCTGGTTGTTCTTTAGCTGACTGTCTTTGTGGCACATCATCATCTGAGTCATCAAGACTTGTTGATTCCAGACGTGAGCACAAATCATGTAGGCTTGCAGCTGAGTTGGATTTGAAACTTGTCTCGTCGAACACCACGTGTGCTGATTCTTCAACAGTTAGACTTCTATTGTTGAATACCCGATAAGCTTTGCTCACAGCTGAATAACCTAAGAAGATACCTGCATCAGATTTTGGTTCAAAAGCTGTTAGGTGCTTGTTGCCATTACTATGAATAAAACATCTACACCCAAACACCCTGAAGTAAGAGATATCTGGTTTCTTGCTATGCCAGATCTCATATGGGGTTTTATCATGCATCCTATTAATCATCGATCTATTTTGAGTATAACACGCTGTGTTAACTGCTTCTGCCCAGAATTTTTATGAAATACCGGAATATACAATCATAGATCTAGCAGCTTCTTTTAAAGTGTGGTTTCTCCTTTCAGCTAACCCGTTCTGTTGAGGAGTTCTAGATGCTGAAAGCTCATTCTTTATCCCTAAGTCTTCTAGATAAGAAGTTAATTTTTGATTTAAAAACAGTACCACGATCACTTCTTATCCGGTTGACTGAACAAGATTTGTAATTTTGTAAACGTTTCAAAAGGCGTATCAGCTGGTCGGCGGTTTCAGATTTTTCTTTTAAAAACAACAACCACGTATATTTTGTAAAATCATCAACAACAGAAAGGGTGTAGTTCGTTCCCCCTAAGCTAGTTAAGGGTATGGGACCAAAAATATCCATATCTAAAAGCTCTAAGCTACAGGAAGAACGCTTACCACCTTTCTTTTTGAAAGTAGATTTTATTTTCTTACCCAGCTGACAGGCCGCACAGATCTTATCCTTAGAAAATTTTAATTTGGGCATACCAGAAACCATATAATGCGGACTCAAATTAGCAAGTGTTGTATCATTCTTTGATACCACAGCCAGCTCTTGGAGGATTCAGCTGTAAGGCATAACTATTCAGACCTCAGCTGCTCTGACCAATCGATAATGTAGGTATTCCCCAAACGTTTTCCTACCAATACAGTCAGACCACTTGGACTCTGAACCGTGCATGTGTGTTGTTGAAACTGGACTGTGTAACCGTTGTCACACAGCTGACTAATGCTAATCAAATTGTAACGAAGATTATCAACAACTAAGACGTGCTCCAGGTGAACTCCTAGCAACACCACAATCTAAAGCGCAGACGCAGCTGCTGGTTTTACAAGTGAATGAAATTTTTCGAACGGCTTTTAAGGAGCACTTCGATACAGACTCAATCGATGATATAACAATTAAATACAACACTATTCAGACTGTAAAATCTTCTGGTTTCTAAAACGTAGAAACTCGATTCAATAGGTGAACCAGAAGATGACTCGAAGGTTTATCTTATGAAGATCAGCGGTTATGTTCTTCGAGTGTTGAGCCTTTTGAGAATGCTACAATATGAGAATAGCTCGTAAAAATGGCAGCGTAACAGCAAGGTAATGAGAGCGAGAGAGAGTTCTTCAATCCAAACTTCTTCTATTTATAGTCTTCGATCTCAACGGTCATTAATTTCTTCAAAGGCAACAAAATCTCCTTTTGAATTTCTGTCAATTCGTACGCCGTAAATCCTGCTCCACCAAGAGGCAAGTCGCACAATGTCAGAGAAAATTTGGCGTCGTTCCATATTTGTGCAAACGCCATAAACCACTCTCTGATATAGTGTACTATTTACCTAGAATAGTACTGATACTGTTCCCTCAATTAAAACACATGTACGATTCAATCTCCACCTTTGATTTCCTCTGATATGAACGTTTGAATCGATTCATTATATGCACAACCACTGATGACTTGAACCTCTGATAGGTATGCAACGGCTGATGGCTTTAATGCCTGAAAATTATGCACCAGCTGATCGCTTCGAATAACTTCCTTTTATAATGTATCGGCTGGTTGCAACGATTAAGAGAAGCAGCGACTGGATCAAGAGAATACTGTAGCCATCTGCTGATTTGAGTGCCTGTCTGCTGAATTACGCTGACTATTGAAGTAAACAACTGTCTGCTGATATTTCACTATAGCCACCTGCTGAATTAACAACGCAACCTCCAAGACTGAATTTTAGCGCTAGTCCAATACGCTGTCGTTTCAACTTATTTGAACGCTGTCGTTTTGACTAATCCAAACGCTGTCGTTTTGCAATCCTTAACAAAACACGCTAACTCTCAAATGCTTGCGCCTGCAACTAAAGCAACTGTCTGCTGATATGCCCTGGAAGAATCTACCTGCTGGTTACCTCTGAAAAGTTCAACTACTGAAAACAAACCAACGATTGATTGTTCCAACGGCTGATTAAAGTTGATAACTGATTAAGAATCTTCCATCTGTTGAATTCCTCCGAATAGATCAAATGTTGAAAATCAACCCGTCGACTGAAAATGTTCTCCTGTAAAATCCATCGGCTGGTTTTCCACTAGCAACTAGTCTTATTTTGTAATCACCAAAACTAATAAATTTATCCTAACAATATTACAACTTTCGGAATTCTATCTGAACCCACTATTGTTGCATGGATCTTAATACAGATTGGCAAAAGATCAAAAACAACAACAACAAAATGAACGTCGCGGAACCTCAGGCCTTTGATAAACACCCAACTTCTGCTTCGAATACCCCTTTCTCCTTCCCTTTGCCTATCAGCAGCCATAAGTCTCTCCAGAAAGTCTCTCTGTGCATTGTCAATATCTCTCTGTGGAATGTCCGTTGTTCTAGAAATATAACCACCACCACCTGTATTACCACTTCCTCTGTTTTGATTATCAGGTGGTGGGCGGCTGCTACTTACTTCCCCCTTTTTGTCATTACCACCCCGGTTGATATATGCAACGAGTTCGCTCAGTTGGTCGGTAATAACATTGAGGGTCTGCTGTGCTTGAGCACTAAAATCCAATAAATCATGGCGAGTAGCAGCCACTTGCTCTTCCAGAGATGTGACTTTAGCATTAAGCTCCTGGTGATTCTCCCTGACCACCCTACGGACATCAACTACATCAAGAGCATTACAGGCAATCTGAGTGCTCAACTGCTTGTGAGATGACTTAATATCCATCGACATGAGATTTCTTTGATCATTTGAATCTCTGCGCAACGCCCCAAGTACTCTATCCTGTGCATAGAGGTGTGCGGTAAGGTTCCTCTCAAGGTGATGGAGGAGCAATAACAGTGTGTCTTTGTGCTTGGCACCATCATCTCTTTCACTGATTTGTTCTATTGAAGCTCGCAGCTGGTTTAATGCCTTTGTAACATCTGGAATAGGAGCAGCTGGGAGAGAGATTGAAGCAGTAGCAGCAGTGTCCTGAACAGCAAAATCCATTGAAATGTCGTCTGAAGTGGAATCAGAAGAAGAATGTTCATATATCAACTGTACAATCGGAGCAACTGAGACTGTATTTTGTGCAATCTGGACATGTATCAAAACGGTTCTCTCAGAAGCAATAGACGCAACAAAACTTGTAATATCCTCTGTAGGCAACCTATTGAATAAACTGTAATCAATAAACACGGTAAAAAACTGAGATACCCTCAAAGCAAAAACTGTTGGCTGGCGAGGAGCAAAACTGTAAGCTGGTTGAACAACTTGAAGAGATCTGCAAAAGTTAACAGAGCCAACTGGAAGAAGTCTGCCTGAAACAAAGAATTCTACGGCCTATATACAAATATCTTCCCATCTCTTCTTCACCAGTTTGAAAAAATCACTCACGAGAGGGAGAGTATCGTCATATTGACGCTGACTAGAAACTTCAAAAATAGTGTAGGCAGGAATGACATGGTGACTAGTCAAGAGACCTTCAAACAATATAGAGCAACACGGCCTATCCCATCGAATACGGTGTGCTGCTGCCTGCTGTTTTAATTCCTCTAAAACAAAAGAAAGAAGATCTGATAGCATGTCGATAACTTTGAGATGGACTGCCGAATCTCCTTCCCCGGGTACAAAATTTAGTATCCACCCTTATAAGTATTTTCTCACCAGAACTGCTCTGTACTTCAAAAGTATATACATTTTTCTTTGAAGTGCCACTCCTGTTGACTCTGCCTCCGCCCAAGACAAAACCAGTTCCTCCTTAGCAAAATAGGAGTCATCTATCTGTATATTGGCTAATATCTTCAAACTAAACGAATAAAAGAATTTTGCCACTTCATCTATTACCTTCTCCCGTAACTAGACAAGAAGGTCTACATCGGCACAAATCAAAAAATAATGTTCCTGCGGGGGCTTGCCCTTGATTGGGTCTATCAGCTGGAGAGGCTCCTTCCCCTTGTCATCGACGGGAATTTGTGGGAGACTAGCCAGGTACCAAGTCTTTTCATCCACGCCAGGGATTTTGATCTCTTTGCCAATAGTAATCTTCGTGACTTCGCTTTCAGCTGAAGGCAATGGAAGCTCTGCTGGAATAGTCAGTATGATTTCATACAAAGACATCTTCTCATCGGCATCAATCAATTCATCAACTGATCGGTCATCATCACTCATCTCCATATCCTCTGGTTCCTCCACACTATACTCCGGCTGGGAAGATTCTGTCTGTACCTCATCAGCTGTTCCAACTGCCCTCACAGTCTCAATCTCCTCATCCGTGTCACTAGGAGTGGTAACTATTCTCTCAGCATCCCATCTGGCAATTAGATCATCATAGGGAAGATCAAACCAGTGTCTCTCTTCAGCAGTTCCAGCTGGTTGATTTCCCTCACCCGATGTACGCACAACTTGATCTTCCTCATCAACTCTGATTTGAGCGGTGTCAGCCAACACTTGCTCAATGATGACATCAACTTCATCAGCAGTAGACGGTTCTTCATTCACAATATCAGCCATTGCTGGCTCAGAAGCTGGTTCATTAACCCTTGCAGCACCACCATCAGCTGTTTCCTCATAAACACCTTCATCACCTGCTTCTTCATCAACAATCTCACCAGCGACCTCATCATCTGGTGGATTAGCAGGATTCTCAGCCTCTGCGGCTGGTGCACCAGTAGACGGCCATACCATTTGTATGGGCACGTCCTCCTGTTCCACGGCCACTAGCTCCAAATGTACTTTAGAAGAGCTTGATTTCTTCTTCATCGTCCTTTTCTTTTTAACCACTGGTTCATCTCCAAGAACATCAGCTGGTCGTTTCTTTGAGGTAGCCTTTGGCTTGGGTGCCCCAGCAGCTTCCTCTGCACCAACTTTATCATTTAGAGAGACATAGCGGTGCACAGTCTTCTCCGTAAGAATTTTGGAAGCAGGAAACTCCGATGATTCGCCCAATTCCAGATTTGGAATATTTTCCAGCAGAAGACTTATCTGAACAGCGAAGCCCTTGGCTTTCTTAGACCCTGGAGTAACCATCTTCTTAAGAATGTTGAACAATATACTGGCCCAATTCATCCTCACTCCGCATACAACTGCTGTTAACATCGAAAACTTTTCCACTGTGATTGCATTGAAGGACCCTGCCTTTACAGAAATTGATTTCGCTATTATATCACAAAGAAGACGATAACTCAATCTTCAACTGAATCTTCTTCCCAGACAAACTCACTGGCTCACCCGACATAGAAACGATGTTCCTAGCATCAAAAACCACATCCTTGGGAATCATTGATAGATCTGCCAAACCATCCACCGGTAGGTCAAAAGACTCCGCAAACCATTTCTCAGATATTTCAACTAACTGCCCAGCCACTGTACTGATTATCACACCATAATCGATATGCTGAGTGTTTGGATAGTACGCAGAGGCCATTTCTGAATAGAAGAGCTGAAAGAACACCTGAAAGAGCTTTGCAAGGAGATACGCAGAGAATACGCACAAGAGAAATATGCAAGAACACACGAGAGTAATTATGCAAGGTAATTTTAAATGAAATAGGAAACGCCGTAATTAAACTAAGAATGCAAAAAGTTACTTGGAGAGAAAATTTCGATGTGACTTTTCACATGGTAACAACACGTGTCAACCATCCGTTAGCGCGTACAGTTTTTGAAATGATTTTGAAGATATTTAAAAAAAATTTTACACATACAGTGTAAAAAGGTTTTTCAAAATATTTTAATCAAACAAGGTACAAAGTTAATAGATGCGCGCCAAAATTTATAAAGTCACAACTGGTGCAGTAAATGTAAAAACATCACTGCTGGTTTAATATATCGTTGAGGGTGGCAGGAGCTGGTCACAAATAAGCATCGGCTGTATATATGTAACAACTGAGTGTGTCCAGTCATGACATATTCAGCTGACGTCACACTTAACAATCCAGCTCCTGGTTCCCCCTACGGCTGATAATCTCCAAACGCGAGAGGCTTACCTCAGCTGATAGTCTTATCGTTCCCCCTGAACAAAAGACTTACAACTGATTTAAGCAACAGCTGACAACCTGCAAAATGCGTTAATGCACCAACAATCAAGGCAATTCAAGAAGACCTAAGATGTTTCCAAAATAAGAAAACTTAGCGTCTGGTAGAGGCTTTGTGAAGATGTCAGCAACTTGCTGATCAGTCGACACATACTCCAGCCGGACGTCCTTCTTTAGCACATGGTCCCTTATGAAATGATGCCTGATGTTGATGTTCTTTGTTCTTGAATGCAGCACAGGATTTTGGGTGATTGCTATGGCACTGGTATTGTCGCAGAGAATAGGTGCTTCAGAAGCATCGACTCCATAGTTCTTCAGCTGGAATTGTATCCAAAGGATTTGAGCACAGCAACTACCAGCTGCTAGATACTCTGCCTCAGCTGTTGACGTTGCGATGGACGTCTGCTTCTTACTGAACCAGGAAATCAGTCGATCCCCTAAAAATTGACAAGTCCCACTTGTGCTTCTACGATCAATCCTGCATCCTGCGTAATCTGCATCACTATAACCGATTAGTTGAAAGCCTGAGTCTTTGGGATACCAAAGACCCACGTTGGAAGTACCCTTAAGATATTTCAATATTCGCTTTACAGCTATGTAATGCGATTGCTTTGGCTCTGCTTGAAATCTAGCACACATACAGACAGCAAACATGATGTCTGGTCTGCTAGCAGTTAAGTATAGCAAAGAGCCTATAATACCACGATAAAGCGATACCTCAATGGCAGTACCAGCTTCATCTTTGTCCAGCTTTATCGAAGAGCTCATAGGGGTTGCTGCTGCTGAACAATTGTCCATGCCAAACTTTTTCAGCAGTTCCTTCGTATATTTCGCCTGGTTAATGAAAATTCCATTTTCTAGCTGTCGAACTTGTAAGCCCAGAAAGAACGTCAGCTCCCCCATCATGCTCATCTCAAATTTATCCTGCATCAACTTAGAGAACTTTTGGCATAGTTTGGGGTTAGTTGACCCAAAGATAATGTCATTGACATATATTTGAACTAATAGAATATTGTCAGCTTTTACAAATTTGAACAAGGTCTTATCTACTGTGCCTATAGTGAAGTCATGCTCGATAAGAAATTGAGATAGTGTATCATACCAAGCTCTGGGTGCTTTTTTCAACCCATACAGAGCTTTATCCAGTTTGTAAACAATGTCTGGATGTGCATGATTAACGAAGCCAGGAGTTTGTGCAACATACACTTCCTCTGTTAAGACGCCATTAAGAAAGGCACTCTTAACATCCATTTGAAAGACTTTAAAGTATTTGAATGCAGCATAAGCTAAGAACATGCGAATGGCTTCTAATATTGCTACTGGTGCGAAGGTCTCATCAAAATCTATACCTTCCTTGTCTAAATCCTTGCGCTACCAGCCTAGCTTTGTTTCTAGTTACTATGCCATCTTCATTCAGTTTGTTCCTAAAGATCCACCTAGTTCCTATGATTGAATGATTACTTGGTCTAGGTACAAGTGTCCATACATTATTACGTTTAAACTGGTTTAATTCTTCTTGCATAGCATCTATCCAGCTGGGGTCAGCTAAGGCCTCATCTATCATTTTAGGTTCTATATGAGATATGAATGCGGAATCAAAATGATCATGCATTAGCTGGCCTCGTGTGCGAACAGGGGATTCGAAATTACCTATGACTTGCTCGGGTGGATGATTTTTATTCCACCGAAGATCAAGTCCAATAGGATTTGCTCTTTGTTCCCCCTGTGTAGCTGGCTGGTTTGCAAGTGAATCAGCAGACGCCAATAGATGTTGAGCATTGTTGGCTTGTGCGTCTGCTTCCAGCTGGTGAGATGTACTTGCGACTGGTTCATCAGCTGGTGGTCTTGATACCAAATGATATGATGTGCTTGTGTTGTGATGTCCAGCTGGTGGTGAAACCAATTGATAATTTGTGCTACCAGCTGGTGCTTCAGGCGTTGGTCTAGAAACCAATGGAGAAGTGCTTGCGACTGCTTGCGCAACATCTTGTTTATCAACGTCAGTTGGTGCAACGTCTGATTGAATGTCGGCTGGTTGATCATTTGTCGCAACACCCCCAGCAGCTGGTACACTTGAAGAAATTTGATCATGCGGCTGATCCACGTTAGTTAAATCAATAACTATTGGATTACCTGTCAGATCTTGTTGAACATTGTTATGCGTTGTGACCACTGCTGGTTGTTCTTCTTCAGCTGATTGTATTTGTGGCACGTCGTCGTCTGATTCTTCAAGACTTGTCGACTCCAAACGTGAACACAAGTCATGTAGGTTTGCAGCTGAATTTGAATTGAAGCTGGTTTCATCAAACACTACGTGTGCTGATTCCTCAACTGTCAAGCTTCGATTGTTGAAAACTCGATATGCTTTGCTCACAGATGAATAAACCTAGGAAGATACCTGCATCAGATTTAGGTTCAAAAGCTGTTAGATGCTTCTTGCCATTGTTATGAATGAAACATTTACATCCAAACACCCTGAAGTAAGAAATATCAGGTTTCTTGCCATGCCAGATCTCATATGGGGTTTTATCGTGCATCCTATTAATCATCGATCTGTTCTGAGTGTAACATGCTGTATTAACTGCTTATGCCTGTTAGAGTAGATGCTCAACTAGCCAACTTGTGGCGTGTGGGTTTATAGACTCTTGTATGAAATGATCTTTATATATGATATTCGCATTTATTCATGGCGTTCTTTATTTTCATTATGTTATATAATGTTAACAATTCCGTTGGATAAAGACCTAGAATGCACCATAGTGTATGCTAGATGTGATAGTGGGTATGACGGCTATCATGAAACACATCTAATAGTCACTGTGTATTATGAACTCGTTCCTAGTCGATTGGGCCGTCAAAATGAGGATAAGGCCGCCCGAACTAGAGACTAGCATCTGCGATGTGAAGTACCATGTTTCCTTGGTAGGGAACATTGTGATGTTCTGAGCATGCAGATGGATAGTGACCTGGTGATCTATCGAACTACCCTCGTTCGGACTTTCCATGTGGTTACCATTTGTCGAGTGGAAAAGTCCGAGGTCTTGGATGTACTGATTAGTCCTCACGACTCGAAACGTCATTGAGACTCTACATGATAGGCGTCTCACTTTGACTCGTTTGCCGACTCACTTGGGGTCATTAGGCGGCGGGATTGAGTGAGGTCCCGATGCATGTAGGAGTCGATGCTTTGTTGTCGAGGATTCACCGCTCGCTCTCATGCATGGATATCCTATGCTATCTGAGGGGATAATAGTGTATAAATCTCTGGCCAGAGTACTAGAAGTGTTTTAGGTAAATGGGTTTACCTAGTAACACTCGCGATGTCACTATTCGATCTCCAAGATGTATGCATAGCTATCGGATCTCTAGCGACTCTCGATTTACCAATGGTCGTTGATCTGATCGGGATATATGTGATGAAAGGACCGTACTGTACGCTGACCACGACCAACTGGTTCTTGCAGGCACTATCAGTGATACCTAGGGGATCATGGCGCGATGTTGCTAGGTGATTTACCATGATCCGTTGGGCAAGTCCGAAATCGTGATTTCGGAGCCGCAATGGTTGCGGGCCCACGACTAGCTGTATCCCTGAACCATTGAGGGTCACACAAGTACTGGACTCATGATTCCCGCACGGAAACTGAGCTCAATGTGTTGAGCATAAGAAGAGGATTTTAGGGAGTGCGACTTCCTAAAAGTCAACAGTGGTCAAATTGCGATTTCCCGCTGTTGAGGGGCAAAACTGTCATTTTGGACTAGGTATCTGAAAAATTGTTTTTCACGTCATAACATTCAGTTTTGGAAACTGAGTCGATGGGTCTGATCTGATCGTCGATCGGAGTTATGATGAAACCTTGGTGATTTAAATGAACCGAATGTTCATATATGGACTTGGGCCTGACCCAAGTCCAATGGGCCGGTTCAAGCCCATGTATACTAATTATATGTTAGTACTCTACTAGGGCCTTAATCACACTAATACACAACATAACCCTAGCTCCAATCACCTTGGCCGCCGCCCCCACTCCACCTCTCCTACCTCTCGGCCGCGCCTCCGGCCACGCGCCGCCGCCGTCGGCCAAGCGCCGCCGCCGTGCAGCCGCCCGACAGCGTTGCGACGGCTGATTTCTTCTAGGTTTTGTTCGGGCCTGTCCCGGGCAGCCCATGAAGTTTTCAGGTCGATATTCGATATCGGGCCGATTTTGGTCGATTTTGAAATTTTGAGATTTTTGGGCCTAAAATTGTTTAAGCCCAATTTAATGCAATTAAAATTGCAAAATATGATTTTAGTTGTAAAATATGATTTTATAATTAAAATATGATTTTGTTGATTAAAATATGATTTTATCGACAAAATGCGATTTTATTATAAAATGCGATTTTATGATTAAAATATGATTTTGTGGTAAATAATTTGATTATTTAATTTATGCATATTTATTAGAATGATTGCATGTTTGGGATGATCGAGAGTCGAAAATATGATTTTAGTTGTAAAATATGATTTTATAATTAAAATATGATTTTGTTGATTAAAATATGATTTTATCGACAAAATGCGATTTTATTATAAAATGCGATTTTATGATTAAAATATGATTTTGTGGTAAATAATTTGATTATTTAATTTATGCATATTTATTAGAATGATTGCATGTTTGGGATGATCGAGAGTCATGCCCAATGTGTTAGGTGTATGCTTTAGGTTTTGCGATTTCAGTTTTAATATTGTTGATTATCATTTATTAAAGTGGGTCTGTTTGTGGCCCGTTCCCACCCCTTGTAAAATGTAACCCTTATGTGTCATAGAATTTAATTGTAAAGTACTAGACTTAGTGGGAGGCCTTTTGAAGATGGTGGGCTCATGACGATCAAAGATATTGAAGACCGAAGATCTGTAAAACCGGAAGCAAATGTAATAGGATTGCATTGCATATTGCATTTTACCTAGGATTGGACCCAGGTCCGTGATTGACAACCACGGACTGCATAGCTCTCGCGATCGATCATCCCAAAGTTATTTATATATTTGATATATATGTTGAATCCGCATGTTTTAAATTATGATTTAAAATTGCATGAGACCAAAATTTTCGAAAATAAAATCCCTCGTTTTAAATACGATTTAAAACTTATATCAAGATAAAAGTGTGAGGATTGTGAAATTAGATTTGTTATTAATTGAGTTGAATTTGGGATTAATCACATGTTTTTGAGGGAATTACGAAGGGAATATGGTTCCTGCTGATTCATCAGTCGCAGCGCTAGTATAGGAAACGAGAAATAGCGAAATTTGATGAAGTCAACGCTGGTCAACGATACTGTAGCTACCTGCTGGTGTTGGCATCGGTAGGGTGATGTAGGCGTGACGCGTTGCATCTGCTAGTTTTAGTTCGTTTGGAAGGGTTGCTGCTGGCCGATATTGCTTTTGGCACGAGAATGATTGAGGAAGCGACACGTGTTGGTCAATGTTTTTGAGTGTTGACTAGGGGATTCAGCAGTTGTGTTAGATAGGAGTGACCAGCTGCTGATAGTAACGCTTGCGTGTGCCTTGCGTCATAGTGAGAAACCAGCAGTAGGAGTTTCCCACATGCAACTGCTGGTGTTGCATGCGTCGTCGTTTTGTGAAAGCGTCTATTATGCACGTGGTAACCAGCTGCGAGAGTTTTATTGTGTACCTGCTGGTTTTGTAAGTGCATCGACTTGATTTGTTTGTGTAGGCGCGGCGACGTTTGATTAAATTAAAACGCTGCGTTTTGGATGTTGCAGCTGGAACCAGTCGTTGGTTGTTTTGAAGAGATCTGCTGCCTGCTGATATAACGCTACGGTGTCGTTTTGATAAGTTGGAACGGTGTCGTTTTGGAATGTTTTCTTGCGAATGCTTATTTGGTTGCTATGCTGGTTTTTAACCAAAGAAAAAGATGGTACCTGCTGGTCGATACCTGCTGGTCTTGTCGACTGAATTGATGATCAGCAGACGTTGGATTTGGGAGATTATAAATGGAAGTGTCGTTCGACACTTAGGATTATTTGAGAACCAGATATTTCTTATCTCCTCTTTCCCCAACCTTCGTCGAACTACTGTTCACCAACATTTTCTATCGCCATTTTCCCATCGTTTCCAGCCTCTGTTTTTGACGTTCTTAGTGGCGCTGGACTCCTTGAAACTTGCTCTTTCGATTGATACTAGTTTGGAAGCTAAGAGCAACGAGTTGAGAAATCCCGAAGGCCCTGCTCGTTCGTGAGATGACTGTCTTGTGATTTGCGTGAATCTGGAAATTGAATTGAATTGAATTGATTGAATTATGTTCTTGTTTCACGTATTATGAGCTGTATGCATTGAGAATTGATATTGATTGGCATACATGCATACATATTGGGCCTTTGACAGATTTGCTTAATGACCCAAGCCACGTTGTGACTGGCCGACAGATGTGTCGAGTCCACAAAGTCCAACGCTATCATCGGAGTTGTGACTGCCAGATGCGAGCATCTACCACTGAGCTGTGAGAACCGACGGGTTCCGATAATTCACGGACCGATGATTTCTCGGTTGATTGGCCGTGGTATAGAGGCGACCTGATATGTTTTGTCGGTTGATACACTGGCCTAGCTGACTGATTTCCTTGGCAGCCCTCATGCATCCATAGCATTGATTTATAGCATGTTGCATGTTTATCTGCTTTGATAGCTCTTCGTACTGAGGCTTGACCTCGTACTTGTTTCCTGTTTTTGTTTTTTTTGGGTCTGTGTTGCCCATTTGCAGGAATTACAGGCAACCAAGCTGGACCGAGTGGAGCGCCAGCTGGTAGATCCCCGCATCCTTGAGTCCCAGTTATATATGTATGATATGTATTGAGCCGGGGGATGCCCGTGTTATCATGTATTGGGGATCTGTATTTGATTTGAGATATGTTATTACCTGTTGCATATGAGTTTGAGTTAACTCATATTTTGATTATCAATATTTTGAATGTATGATTTGAGTTCAGGCCCATTGTATTTCGAAAAATTTTTAAGCCCTTATTTTATGCTTCCGTATTTATGCGCTTATTATGTGTTAATTGTTAGTAATTAGCACGGGGCCTGACATTTTTGGTATCAGAGCTTAAACTGGGATAAGCTCGATTATTTTGATTCACTATTCGAGTCTAGGCGACAGAGTTTGTATTTGATTTTGTATTGTCTCTTTGTACTTATGTG
>KV018488.1:48671-58776 GCA_001598015.1 Dorcoceras hygrometricum
CTTTTCGAAATAGCTAAGGAGATACAGATACTCATTCAAAATTCAAACAAATCTCACAAACATATATATGACCAGATCTTGGGAAACCAGATTTCTCAATCAATTCGAACAGATTCCACCAAAAAATCGAAATTCCAGAAATCTTAATTTTTACTTCTCGTGATTAATCTAACTCAAAATCCGATTAATCACTAATTAGAAATCTGAATCCTCACATCCAGCGTCTTGTAAAGTATATCCCTGGCCACGTTGTCTAAGTTTGCTTTCTTTTTATCTTCACTTGTATACTCATGTCTGGCCTTCTCAAGGAACTGAGGCTCGCCATTGGATATAGCAAACGCTAGATTAGGCTTCATAATCTTCAGCGGCCCTTCAGTGAGGACCACCCACATTTCATCATCTAGAGCAGCCAAATGCGCTTGCATGCGTATCTTCCAGTCGTCATAGTCTTCCCTTGAAAACAAAGGAATCTTGTTGTGAGAAGTAGACATATTGAGATATAAGATAGCGCACAAACAAGTACTGTTCAATACTGAGACACGCAGGCTCTGATACCAACTGATAGTCCCAAAATACGATCAATGTGGTTCGAAAAACAGTTGCAAGAGTTCAGAAGGGGGGGGGGGTTGAATGAACTCTTGGTATTTTCAAAATTTCGAAACCTTTTAAAACAGTTTTACAAGCACTTCTTAACTTAAATCCGAGTTACCAGATTTAAGGATCTCAGTTTAATCAAATCTCTCGGCCAACAAAGTATGTGCGAAAAAAGGCCAATTGATTTGTGAACAGATAACTCAATGAATAAGTAAATGCGTAAAGTAAAGAGCAAGAGTCAAGAATTTGTTTCTGGAAGTTCGGATATCAATATCCCACGTCTCCCCTTCTTCCTTTTCAGGAAGGTTTCACTAGAAGATTTGATGTGTGTAGACCTTCTACAAACACCCGATCACCGAGCCTCGCTCCAGGTGAACTCCTAGCAACACCACAATCTAAAGCGCAAACGCAGCTGCTGGTTTTACAAGTGAATGAAATTTTTCGAACGGATTTTAAGGAGCACGTTCGTTACAGACTCAATCGAATGATATAACAATGAAATACAACACTATTGAGACTGTAAAATCTTCTGGTTTCTAAAACATAGAAACGCGATTCAATAGGTGAACCAGAAGATGACTCGAAGGTTTATCTTATGAAGATCAGCGGTTATGTTCTTCGAGTGTTGAGCCTTTTGAGAATGCTACAATATGAGAATAGCTCGTAAAAATGGCAGCGTAACAGCAAGGTAATGAGAGAGAGAGAGAGTTCTTCAATCCAAACTTCTGCTATTTATAGTCTTCGATCTCAACGGTCATTAATTTCTTCAAAGGCAACAAAATCTCCTTTTGAATTTCTGTCAATTCGTACGCCGTAAATCCTGCTCCACCAAGAGGCAAGTCGCACAATGTCAGAGCAAATTTGGCGTCGTTCCATATTTGTGCAAACGCCGTAAACCGCTCTCTGGTATAGTGTACTATTTACCTAGAATAGTACTGATACTGTTCCCTCAATTAAAACACATGTACGATTCAATATCCACCTTTGATTTCCTCTGATATGAACGTTTGAATCGATTCATTATATGTGCAACCACTGATGACTTGAACCTCTGATAGGTATGCAACGGCTGATGGCTTTAATGCCTGAAAATTATGCACCAGCTGATCGCTTGGAATAACTTCCTTTTATAATGTATCGGCTGGTTGCAACGATTAAGAGAAGCATCGACTGGATCAAGAGAATACTGTAGCCATCTGTTGATTTGAGTGCCTGTCTGCTGAATTACGCTGACTATTGAAGTAAACAACTGTCTGCTGATATTTCACTGTAGCCATCTGCTGAATTAACAACGCAACCTCCAACGACTGATTTTTAGCTCTAGTCCAATACGCTGTCGTTTCAACTTATTTGAACGCTGTCGTTTTGACTAATACAAACACTGTCGTTTTGCAATCCTTAACAAAACACGCTAACTCTCAAATGCTTGCGCCTGCAACTAAATCAACTGTCTGCTGATTTGCCCTGGAAGAATCTACCTGCTGGTTACCTCTGAGAAGTCCAACTGCTGAAAACAAACCAACAACTGATCTGCTGAAATCTTCCATCTGCTGAATTCCTCCGAATAGACCAACTGCTGAAAAACAACCCATCGAGTAAAAATGTTCTCCTGTAACCGGCTGATTTTCCAGTAGCAACCAGTCTTATTTTGTTATCACCAAAACTAATAAATTTTATCCTAACATTTTACCTACTAATACGGTCAGACCATTTGAGTTCTGAACTGTGCACGTGTGTTGTTGAAAGTTAACTATGTAACATTTGTCACATAGCTGACTAATGCTAATTAAATTATAACGGAGATTATCAACAACTAAAATATCTGAAATATAAATATTACCATGGGTAAGCTTACCCTTACCCACAGTGTTACCGTGAGCGTTATCACCAAAGACTATCTTTGTTCCTTTGTGTGGAACGACATCTGTCAACAGCTTTTGGTTCCCTATCATGTGTCTCGCATAACCGCTGTCCATGTACCACAAGTTTGATACATCAGCTGGTTCGTACCTGTTATCCTGCAATCATAAAACCATCTTTTGGTACCCAATTTTACTTGGGTCCAGATCGGATTACCCCATTCGGGACCCATACTTGAATTACCTTAACAGTTTTTCTAGTACTAGAGTCCGTGAGGGTCTGTGCATAATTACAGTGAGATCTATTGAGTTTTGATTTCATAATTTGACCACTTAGATCTCTCCTCGGCTGAACCCTTTTCCAACCAGATTTTACCTTCGTTGAAATACGCCATGACTGGTTAGGAACAAATGACTTTCGACCAGCTTTTGCTTTGTCTTTGTCCAGTTTGTTCTTTAGCCAGCTTGGCTTGGAGTTCTTAGGTTTGGAATAGCCGATACCAGCTTTTCCTTTCTGATTTAGCTGTGAAGAGTTCTGGTCATCATACTTCATCGACTCACATCAGTCATATATCACGTTGGCTTTGACAAAGTTCATCTTGTTGAATTTGTCATATAACAGCTGTGATTGAGTACTTGTTTCTCCTTCACTGTTTTCACCACTGTTGAAACCCAAACCAGTTTTATCATTTACTGGCTTTTGACTTTCCTGCAGCTTGTGGAGAGAACGAGAAGACTTGTTCCATGAGCTCATTACTTCATTCAATCTTTCAATTTCAGCTTTGAGCTCACTAGACTCGTTCCTCAACAATTCATTCTCAGCTGTCAACTTACTTAACTCGATTTTCAAACTGTCAGCTTCACCAAGTTCAACAACACTTGGTTCAGCTGAACTATTTTTCAAATCAATGTTTTCAGCTTTAACTTCCTCGAATGTGTGAGAAAGCTTCCTGTACTCTTTTACCATGTCATTAAGTGCACTGACAAGGTCTTCACGTGTAAATTCAAGATTAGAGAAATCAAATACCTCGTCATCTGATGTTTGATCAGCCATGAGACAGTGAACCTCCTCTTGTTCACTATCGCTGGATGAGGAACTGCTGGAAGTAGAATCTGAATCGGTGTCTGCCCAACTTTTGGTGCTTTCCTCAGCCACAAGCACTTTGCGATCATTCCTACGGCTGGTCCTCTTATCACCTCGTGTCCTCATTCGTCTGTCTTTGGATCTATCCTTGGATTTGTCGACAGTTCTCTCATATGTCTTGTCATCGTGTTTATATCGATCCTCCTTCTTGTCATCCCTCCTGTATCTATCGTCTTTCTTGGTTCTGTTGCAATCAGCTGCAAAGTGACCTGGTCGACCACCGTTAAAGCAATTTTGATCAGTGGAAATCTTTTCAGATTTATTTGCATTATATTGAAAAGAGGGGTTGTAGGATCTTCTCATAAATTTCCCAAAATTCTTTACGAAGAGGGACATAGCGTCATTGCTGATCTGCTCAGCTGTTTTGCTTGTGATAGGAGAGCACTGTTCAACAGATGCCGAGCTGCTAGCGCTTTGGTCGGCTGGGAAGTAGATGGCGCTTCAGATCTTGTTTCGAGTTCAAACTCATATGCTTTCAGATTTGTGAACAGGTCGTGAAGCTCCAACTTATTCAGATCCTTTGATTCGTGCATGGCCATCGTCTTCACATCCCATTACCTGGGCAGCGCTCTCATAACTTTCAAAGCCAACTCTCGGTTGCTATATTCTTTGCCCAAGCTCGTCAGCTCTATGACAACAGCACTGAATCTCTCATCGAATTCAGCCATGGATTCGCCATCCTTCATCTTTATCGATTCGTACTGAGCCACCGTGAGCTTGTTTTCCTTTGTCTCGTCATTTCCCTCACAAATTTGGATCAGCTTTTCCCAGATCTCCTTGGCAGTAGTACATGTCTTGATCTTGCTGAACATGTTCTTGTCCAGCATCTTATAAAGAATGTCTCTGGCTACGTTTTCCAGATTGGATTTCTTTTTATCCTCGTTGGTGTACTCATGTCTGCTCTTCTCCAGAAACTGAGGCTCGCCGCTAGATATCGAAAAGGTTAGGTTTGGCTTCATTATCGTCAATGGCCCTTCTGTGATGACCGACCACATGTCGTCATCTAGAGCAGCCAGATGCGCCTGCATGCAAATCTTCCAATAATCGTAGTCCTCCTTGGAAAACATGGGAATCTTGTTGTGAGAAGTCGACATTTTAATATAAGATAAAGCACAAACAGAAACTGTTCAATAACTGAGATGCGCAGGCTCTGATACCAATTGATAGGATCAATATGGCACGAAAACAGCCCTAGGAGTTCAGAAGGGGGGTTGAATGAACTCCTTGGTATTTTTAAATTTTCGAAACAGTTAAAATAATTTTACAAGCACCCGCTCAACTTAAATCTGAATTACCAGACTTAAGGTATCTCAGTTTTAAAGGATGATTTCTCGGTTAACAAAAATGTGCGGAAAGAAACCGATTAATCAGTAACAGTGTATAACAGTAAATAAATGCGTAATGTAAAAGTTAAGGGACAGAATTTGTTTGTGGAAGTTCGAATATAAATATCCTACGTCTCCCCTTCTTCCTTTTCAGGAAGTTTCCACTAGAAGATTTGATGCGTGCAGTCCTTCTACAAACACCCGATACCGAGCCTTGATCCAGGTGAACTCCTAGCAACATCAAATACAAAGTGCTGACGCAACTGCTGAAAATAGGTAACGTAATGATGTTTTTCGAACTGCTTCACAAAGCCAGTTCGTTACAGATTCAATAAAATATGACAGTGAAATACAAATCCATGAGACTGTAAATTCTCTGGTTTCTAAACAACGAAACACGATTCAAAAGATTGAACCAGAGAATGACTCGAAGGTAAATTTCTGAGGAGATATGAGCTTCTTAAAAGTAACTTCAACAGATAGTAAGCTCGAGATAGAAAAATGGCAGAGTAACGGCAAGTGGTCGAGAGCGAAAAGTATTTCTTCAAATCAAACTTCTGCTATTTATACTCTTCACTCAACGGTCAAATAATTCTGTAAAGGGAACAAAATCCCTTTTGAAATTCTAATAACCAAGCAACCGTAATCTTTGCTCCACTACAAGGTAAATTGCACGCAGTTAGAGCCAAAATGTCATTTTTCATATTTGTGCAATCACCGTGTAACGACCTCTGCAAATGTGTACTATTTACCCAAAATAATACCAACGTTGTCTCCTTAATTCCAGGCAAAAGTGCGATTCAATCTTCACCTTTGATTTTGAATATATATATCGTTTGAATCAATCGTAGTCTGCGCCTGAAATCAGCTTTTTGATAAACAGCTTTTCCCTTCACACAGAAGATGACTATCTTGCACCTAATCGAATACGCAGTTTCAGTTGAAGCATAATAACAATAGAGTACTTGCAACGGCTGATAGCTTCAACGTCTGACATATTTTCTTGTTTGTATCAAAGTAACTCCAACGTCTGAGTGATAACCAATGTCTGAATCTATGCATTAATCCATCGTCTGAATTGTAGCGCAAAATCATACGCTGTCGTTTCAACTTATCTAAACGACGTAGTTTTGCAACTCGTTAATAAATACTTTGTCGTCTGAATGGTTGCGTCTGAATTCCCCATGACTGAAATACTCAACGTCTGAAATATTCTTAGATATCCAACGGCTGATTATAACCAAGTAACAACCAACGACTGATTCAGAAACACTGTAGCTAACTGCTGAAACCAACTGCTGAAATATTCCCGCATACCAAGATCTGATATAACCTGAATAAATCCAACGTCTGAAGGGTTCCCGAATATCAACATCTGAATTGTCTTGACGTCTGAATATACTATACTGTCAATTGCAACAGCTGAATTGTTGGCGACAATGGAGGATTCGGATCCCGTTTCCCGGGGGCGCAGCGGAAGTTAAAATTTTGCCCCGAGATACGTTCAATACATTAAAAAATCAATAAACCATTCATAGGATGTTTATCGATTGTTACCTTGCTGGCGTCTAGGCGCCTGGCTCCAACCAGATTCACAGGGAATTCTGGCTCTTGAAATGTAGGCGGCGGTAGATCGTCTAATCAGGTCCACGACCGGAAACACGATTCCTCCATCAGTCTGCACTAGAAGATCTGACGGATTTTAGCACGAACGGATTCTCCTTGTCACGCTGATCGAAACAAGTCCGATCACGAAGTCACCGACGACGGGCGGCGGTGTGGCGGCGGCGGCGGCACTTGGAGGTGGCCGGCGGCGGCGTGAGGTTTGGGAGAGGAGGGGCGGCCGATTTTAGGTCTAGGGTTGTGTTCTAGTGTTTTTGATTAAATCCCTAGGTCATATCAACATATAGACCTATGATTGGCTTGAACCGGCCCATTGGACTTGGGTCAGGCCCAGGTCCATATGAACATTCGGTTCATTTAAATCACTGCGGTTTCATCATAACTCCGATCGACGATCAGATCGAACAGATCGAATCAGTTTCCAAAACTGAATGTTATGATGTGAAAAACAATTTTTCAGATTATCTAGCCCAAAATAGCAGTTTAGCCCCTCAACTTCAGGAAATCGCAATTTCACCCCTGTTGACTTTTAGGAAGTAGCACTCCCCAAAATCCTCGTCCTATGCTCAACACATTGAGCTCAGTTTCCGTGCGGGGATCATGAATCCAGTACTTGTGTGGCCCTCAATGGTTCAGGGATACAGCTAGCCGTGGGCCCACAACCATTGTGACTACGAAATCACAATTTCGGACTTGCCTATCGGATCATGGTAAAGCGCCTAGCAACATCGCCCCATTCCCATAGGTATCACTTATAGTTCCTGCAAGAACCAGTTGGTCGTGGTTAGCGTACAGTACGGTCCTTTCAACACATATATCCCGATCAGAACAACGACCATTGGTAAATCGAGAGTCGCTAAAGATCCGATGACTATGCATACATCTTGGAGATCGAATAGTGACATCGCGAGTGTTACTAGGCAAACCCATTTACCTAAAACACATCCAGTACTCTAGCCAGATATTCATACACTATTGTCTCCTCAGATAGCATAGGATATCCACGCATGAAAGCGAGCGGTGAATCCTCGACAACGAAGCATCGACTCCTACATGCATCGGGACCTCACCCAATCCTGCCGCCTAATGACCCCAAATGAGTCGGCAAACGGGTCAAAGTGAGGCGCCTATCATGTAGATTCTCAATGACGTTTTGATTAGTGAGGACTAATCAGTACAACCAAGACCTCGGACTTATCCACTCGACAAATGGTAACCACTTGGAAAGTCCGAACGAGGGTAGTTCAATAGATCACCAGGTCACTATCCATCTGCATGCTCAGAACATCACAATGTTCCCTACCAATAAAACATGGTACTTCACATCGCAGATGCTAGTCTCAAGCAAACAGTGACTATTAGATGTGTTTCATGATAGCCATCATATCCACTATCACATCTAACATACACTATGGTGCATTCTAGGTCTTTTATACAAGAGTCTATAAAACCCACACGCCACAAGTTGGCTAGTTGGGCATCTACTCTAACAATCTCCCACTTGCCCTATAGCCAACTACTCATCAGACGCAGTCCCATTGTTTCGTGATGTTTTTCAAACAACGGTCCTGGCAAGGGCTTTGTAAGTGGGCGACTCTCTCAACTGCTATGTCACCTCTAGCCACAATATCCCGGATTATGTGGTATTTCCTCAGTATATGTTTGGATCTTTGGTGAGACCTAGGCTCCTTTGCTTGCGCAACGGCACCCGTGTTTTCGCAGTACACCGGGACTGGACCAACTCCATCAGGAATGATGCCCAACTCTTGGACGAAATTCCTTATCCAAACCGCCTCCTTAGCAGCAGCTGATGCTGCAATGTACTCAGCCTCAGTGGTTGAATCCGCGATGGTGTCTTGCTTGGAACTCTTCCAAGAGACAGCACCACCATTGAGAATTAATACAAATCCAGAGGTTGACTTCGAATCATCCACGTCACATTGGAAGCTAGAATCAGTATAGCCTTCCAATTTCAGTTTACCACCCCCATAGACCATGAACATATTCTTAGTCCTTCATAAGTACTTAAGAATATCCTTCACAGTCTTCCAATACAATTGGCCGGGGTTGGCCTGATAGCGGCTCGTGACACTCAGAGCATATGCGACATGGTCTTGTTGAGATCATGCCATACATAATACTACCTATTGCCGAGGCATATGGCACACGTGTCATACTCTCTATCTCCTCATCAGTCTTCGGACACATAGACTTAGATAGAGTGACCCCATGGCACATAGGTAGGTGTCCTCTCTTGGACTCTTCCATAGAGAATCGCTTAAGTATGGTATCGATGTAGGTAGCTTGGATGAGTCCGAGCATCGTTTTCGATCTATCCCGATAGATCTGTATTCCAAGAATATAGGATGCTTCGCCCATGTCCTTCATTGAGAATCTACTAGACAACCATACTTTAGTTGACTGCAGCATTCCTACATCATTCCCAAATAGTAGAATGTCATCAACATAAAGTAAAAGGAATGTCACAGCGTTTTTAACTACCTTTTTATATACACATGGCTCCTCGGGATTCTTGATGAAACCAAATTCCTTAATTGTTTCATCGAATCTCAGGTTCCAACTCCTCGATGCTTGTTTGAGACCGTAGATCGATCTCGAAGTTTGCATACCTTATGCTCACTTCCCACAGATGTGAAACCCTCAGGCTGCGTCATATAGATCTCTTCCTTAATGTTTCCATTAAGGAACGCAGTTTTCACATCCATTTGCCATATCTCATAGTCGTACCATGCAGCTATGGCTAGTAAGATTCTAATCGACTTGAACATTGCCACTGGTGAGAAGGTTTCATCATAGTCAACACCTTGCCTTTGAGTGTAACCTTTCGCGACCAGTCGTGCCTTGTAGGTCATTACCTTACCATCAGGCCCAAGTTTCCTCTTGTATACCCATTTGCACCCAATAGGAACAATTCCTTCGAGAGGGTTAACAAGAGTCCAAACTTGGTTCGCATGCATTGAGTCAAACTCAGACTGCATTGCTTCAAGCCACAAATTAGAATCAGCATCGGAAATTGCCTCCTTGAAAGTTCTTGGATCAGATCCAACAACTTGATCACCTTGATCATATTCAAGGAGAAAACCATATCTCTCAGGAGCCCTAGGGACACTTTCGGATCTCCTAGGTGCGACCATTTCTGGTACCGGCTCTTGAGGTGCAGGAGGTTCACTTGGTACTTCAGTTGGTTCTCGAACCTCTTCGATTTCTACTATCTTGCCCTTTCTATCAAGTAGAAATTCCCTTTCCATAAAGGTGGCATTCCTAGAAACAAACACTTTTGTTTCATTGGGATAGTAGAAGAAGTATCAAATAGAGTTCTTTGGATATCCAATGAAGTAGCATAAGATGGATCTCGTATCCAGCTTATCTCCCACTGTCTGCTTCACGTAAGCAGGACATCCCCAAATCCTCATAAAAGAGTACTTGGGTGGTTTGCCCATCCATATCTCATATGGAGTCTTATCCACTGCCTTGGTGTGGACATTGTTCAACAACATTACCGCCGTTTCGAGCGCATAGCCCCAAAACAAGGTAGGAAG